>JAQZBX010000244.1:56677-124812 GCA_029593785.1 Cabassous unicinctus
AGGAACTAGGATTTTGGAGATCTTTTTTTGTTTGTTTGTTTATAGGCTTGCTTACTTTTATATCAGAATGAAATGTAGTTTAATGAGGAGATTAATTTTGACATAAGAAAAATATGGATTCAAATTTTGGCTCAACAATTTTTTACTCCATATTTTACAATGGTATACTGAGCTCCTGTGTGACAGCAGTAGGCAGAATCATGAATATCTACATTGCATATGAAGCATAAGCAAAAAATTAAACTTGTTATTTAAGCCAATGAGTGCTTGTATTGTTTGTTGTTGTGAAATAGCCCAGCCTATTTTTGTTTGCAGGGTCCTTCATAATATGCCCCTGCTTATATTTTCACTCCATCTCCTCTCCTTACTGCATTTCTCCATATGCTGTGTCATACTTCCTTCATTTATTCATCCATTCAACAAAAATGTTATGCATATACCATAGGTGTTGTAGTATATAGGGGTCATGAAAGGCATGCAAGTCCCTTCCCATTTTCTTTCACAGAGAGATAATTGAGTGGTAAAATAGAAAGTAAGCAGGGAATATAGAGTGAATATTTGCTGCTTCTCAGTACTCTGCTCTTATTCGCCATTTTCAATAAGAGTGCTCAGTTACCCACCCACTTATGGATTCCAAATACGTTGAGACTTTGGAGCTTCATCACCTCCAAGTTACGGAGGTTAACTCTCATCGGATTAAACTCATCAACATCCTCCATCACCTCGGAACAGTGATTGTTTCAGGGTTAGATGGTCCTTTGGGGAAGCTGAGACATAATAGCATGGTTTATTTTAGCTTTTCTAGGAAATTTGCCTCCAAATCTTCACCAAATCTAATTGCAGAGTAGCTTTTTTTTCCCACTAGATATATACGTTAAAGCATAAATTTCTAAGAGCTGCTGACAATGCTCGGGTGTTATAAGTAGAGAACGATTTAGAATGAATTGGATGCAAACAAAAGCCGAGAGAAGAGAAAGAAAGAAACCATGATTTTTGTGTTGTGAATGAATAATAAATCAAACACCACCCTGTCTTTGGACTATTTGTTTTTGGAAGTCAACTAATATTTTGTGTATCTCATGTGTGTATATATATGTGTGTAATCCTTAATTGGATTTTCTTTAATGATTGAAAAATGTAAGGCCTCTCTACAGATGCAACATTTGAGCTAAATTATTAGAATGAGCCAAGGATTTGAAGAACTATGTGAAAAGATAACTGGTATAAAAAATCCTGAAGGCTACAAAAGGCTTAGTTTTGTTAAGGAAGTGAAAAAGGATGTCAATAGACTGGACTGCATTGAGTTTGAGTTGCAATAGTAAGGAATGAAGTTAGAGAATAAGGCAGAATGAGGTTAAGGAGCCTTATTGATCATGGGAAGAAGTGTGGGTTTTGTTTCAAAAGCAATGAAAACCCACTGAAGAATTTTAAGCAGAAATAAAAGGACCTGATTTACATTTTTTAAAGAGTGCTTCTCTCCTCAAGGCTGAATGGATAGTAAAAGGGCAAAGTGGAAACAAGGAAGCATGTGAGGGGATTTTGTTTTAGTCTAAGGGAAAGCAGATCATGAACTAGACTAGTGGATAGTTTGCAGTGAAGAGGTTCAGTATCCCTGGAATGTTTTACAGCATTCCAGGATAATCCCTATTTACGTTTCAAGGCTCAGCATAAATGACCCTGTTGAAGCAAGAGAATAGCTCATCAAAAATAATAGATTTGAAGATGGTGTCAATCTTCATTGAGACCGTTGCCTCTCAACGGTCTTGTTGTTGTTATTGTTGTTGTTAATGTGAAAATAGTTTTTATAGGAAATCATAGCAGGAAATAAGGAAATCGAGTTTTAGGATTTTTGTATTCTGCTTATAATGATCTCAATCTGTTCATAAGAGTAATGCGAATTTTTGGTGATATTCATAAAAATTGTAATTTTTATAGTGGTAAGTTAAAATGGTTTAGGAAAAAATAAGAATTTTCAGAGGAGGAAAACTATCAACTTAGTATTGCTGCATTCACATCATTTTCATTTCCATGAGGACATCCTTTGCTTGATCTGAGTCAAACTGAGAGAGAAAAAGACCATGGTATCACCTAGTGGATATCTAAAACAACAGATCTGGTAAATCATTAAATAAGGACTAGGAAGCATGGATGATTGAAGGAAGGAGAAATAAGGCTATAGAAAAGCCCCTTGTGAAATAAGAATATGTTAAGGAAGCTGGGATATTTCTCAAGATTTATTCTGTTAGCTTAGTTTTTACCCACTTGTGCCCAAAACAGAATTCAGCTAAGTTAAAAATATAAACAGACAAAATGAAAACAAAATACCCAGCTCTCCTACTCTTTACCACTCTACTGCTGAAGACACTTATACTCTTTCTATGAATGTTTGATTAGACTTTCACCAATTTGAAGACGTATGTCATTAGGTTGGGAAAGGAAACGTGTAACAATGCAGTAACCAAGAAAGGAATCCCAGATTGTGGGCCACTGGCTTGTGCCAAGACAGAAACATGAAGTCTTACAGGGATTTTCCTCTCAGCAGTCTTCTCTATGCCTGGCTCTTCTACACACACATACAAGAATACATAGAAATACCCTCCATGGAGCATAAAGAAGGAGAACTACCAAGCATTTCTCCAAAGCCAGATTGCATGTTCTGTTGAAGGTCAAACGAGAAAATACTTTAGACTACAAAAGTCATTTGGGAGCTCCATATTTAATATACCAAATCAATGATGACTGCTTATTCTACTTGCTTGTAAGACTCATATTCGTCATTTAAAAATCAAAACAAAACAAAACAGAGATGCCTTGAAAATCCATCTAAAATTTCAAAAGATGGTCTATAGATAAATTATGCATTAATAGGCTATTTTCTAATTCATGTTATAAGAAATAATGTTAAAACAAAAACCATAAAATTATGTACAAGATTGATTGCATTTTAATAATATTTTCTAAAAGAAATGAAAATAAAGAATTTCTATGCTGATTTTTTCAATGTTTTATTTACATTGCATTTAGCAAAATCTACCTCTATTTTTATGATGACTTAACTATGCATTGAGAAAGGATTTTTTTTTTTTACTGCTTATAGTTAATCAGGTTTGTCATATTGGATTTCATATTGATTAAATGGTTTAAGTACCTTAAGACATGTTTTTATTAAAGGAAAAGTTCTTATATTATTTAATGATTTGAATAGTGTATATTTAAGTAAGAATTAAGTTAGAAATGTCTTCCTAAAAGTAACTAAAATGCCAATATAGGTTGTTTATTTTAGCACAGTCGCTCCAGGATTAATGATAACAATGATTTTAAAATGTTAGTTTTGTCATCCAGGGGATCCCTATATATATTTACAACTATTGATTAAATTTTTCTTTAAAAGTATATATTCTATTCGCAAAAGGAGAGGTTTGGTGTTTTATGTCGTGTGATTACCAGGCAAAGGAGAAAAATCCAAAGGAAACAAATTTTTCACACTCTCAAGTTTCACATATAAAATGTATTTTTGTTTTATTAAATGTTAAATTAGAACATGATAAGTAGACTGCATTCTGCCAGACAATGAGATAAATTCAAAAATTAAATACAAATTACAACAAAAATACAAATAATTTCCTATCCCTCATTAATTTCATCAAACTAAATATGTATTGAAATTTATGTTTGAAATAAGTGAAAGATAAAATCATAGATTTGGTACAAAAAGCATCTTCAAGAGTTACAGTTGAGTTGAAGAGAATGCATGCATACATAAATTTTAGATAATTTAGAAAATTATAAAACAGGTAAGCAAAAAGTGCTAAAATGTAGTCATTAGAAAGATAATTTCCAGTAGAATATCTAGTAAGTTATCACAAGGGAGAATTCATTGATACAGAACTTAAAATCTTAAGCTACAAAATGTAGTAATTTTTGAAAAATAGAAAGAAAGAATTATAGATAGAGAACAATATTTTGAAAAAACTGAAAACATTTAAGATTAAAAAAAAAAAAAAAAACTTCACCTTGGTTGTGGTGTGAGCATGTGTAAAAGAGTATAGGAAAAACAAAATGAAAATATTTGGATGCTGGATCATAGAGGGCCTTAAATGCAAGGTTAAGAAATTGTGTGGTAAGGAAATTTGCGGCTCATATCTATAGTTTAGGTAGCAGTTGAGGTGGGAATAGAAGCCAAATGAGGGAAACAGGGGATGTGACCCAAGGCAATAGTCAAGGAAATGAAGAAAAAATACAAGTAAGATTTATTTTGAGACTCTTTTTTGGGAGATGGGAAATGAATGAATCAAGGATGAATAAAAAATTTTGTATTTGGATTGATTTGGAGCAAATGCGAGCTAATCTTCTATGTGTTTCTTTAAAAATTTTAAACTGCAGATAGTTGGAAATATGGATCTTTATTTCTAAGGTGATTGGACCTGAGTTACTTAGATTTTAGAGACAAGGGTACAGGAGAGAGAAGTCAAGGTCCCTGAGAGCGGTCAAGGTCACCAAGGGAAGGGTGAACTTATAGAAGAGCAGTCAGCCAAAAAATGAGTATTGAAAGATGGCAAAGATGAAATAATAACAAAGTAGTTAAGGATTTTTAATATAGGTGTGTTAGAAGCTTGAAAGTGATTAGAAGGTGGTTAGGAGCTTGGGAAAAAAAAGTAAAATAGGACTAGCATATGAATGCTATATAGTTCAAAGAATATTAGGAAAGGAAAAGGGCTGTAGGATTTGTCAGGAAGGAGGAATGGAGAGCCTTAGGATATCAATTCAGTAAATTGTGGGGTTATAAGGTGGGGCAAAAAGAAAAGAGAGAAGAGCTAATGGGAAGCATAAGAGTTTTACTAAAGTGAATTTAAGTATATCTCTATGATGTAGCCAGGTTAAGCAAATGCATAGACTTTCATAAAATTCTACCTAAGTCTTTGCTGAGCCCAGAATATCTGGCAAAATCAAAGAAAATGTACTTATTGTCTTTTCATGTTTTATTAAATTCAAATGCTATTGCTCATCTCTCTAGTTAGAATTTTAAAAGTTACAAATATATATGACACAGATGTCACTCAAGGAATTGATGAAGGAATTAAATTTCAGGAAAATCTCTCATTAAACATGTCCCTACAAAGGAGAAACTGTAAATGAAAAATACTAATATATCATTATCAATGAAGATCGTAATTTAGCAATAGAAGATAATTTCTATCTCCTAGAATGTATTTCAATGAAACATGTTCCTTATTTCCATATTGTGAAATATTATTATTGACTACAATTTACAGATAAATATAGTAGTATAGATTATCACCTCTCTCAAGTCCAGTTATGGAAAGAAGAATCCAATACATTTAATTACTTTATTTTTATTAAGGTATTTTACAATTATTATTCAAGAGGACAAAAAAATAACAAACATTATGTTTGTTAAATGGAATAACTTGTTTCACTAAAATTAGCTGGTTTTACAAAAGAAAACTCACTATATAAACAAATATAATTATGAGGTTTAGAATGTAGAATACACAAGAAAATTGAAGCATTTAATAGGTTTATGAAGAAGAATAAATTTTTAATTAACATTAACTACATAGGTAGACTTTAAACACAAAGTGGATTAATAATTTGCTTTAATAAAATAGACTTATTTCATATTTCAGATATAGTCTTTAAAAAGATATATTTAGATAACCACTTATTATAGGATTTGAAGATAATTATATTTCTCATACATTAAGTGAAATATAAGAAAATTTTATCAAAACGTAATAATGAAATGAAACATAATTTTTAAAAGGAACTGAGAAAGATCTTGACTAATATTTAGAATAAATATTTTATATTGAGAGAAATTACTTGCAAACCTATAAGGAATTTTTCTTATTTTCTACTTGTAAAGCAGTTACTTCATTATTGCATACTTTCAAGTGAGAAAATTACAATCTCAGTAATTTAAATATACAAATTAATTGTTCTCCCTTTTTTATTTTTGTTTTTTTTATTTTTTATATATTCACAGTGCACTCTGTGTATTTATTTGGAGAAACTGAAATTACAGTACAAATGTAGAATTGAATGGAACTTTTTGAGACAAATTTTATAATAAATTTGAAAACATAGGAAACAGAGCTCCTTCCCCACCCCCAAAAAAACCCACATATATTTTTTTGAGTCTGTATACAGACTTAGGTTATATATTTTAGAGATACAACTCACAGATGTATCTATCACATTTCATTTCTTCTTATAACAAATTGTCTAACTTCATTTATTGATGCTTGACTACTGAGAGCTATAAAGCCCCACCACTCCCTCTTCCTCTCTTGCCTTTCTTCTGGGGAGGCTGATAAAAAAGTCTGGATGTGCCCTCCTTTGGAATCAGCAGGAAGTTTAAACAACATAAACCTCTCAGAAATCCTCACTAGAGCCCCACCTGCTAATCATAATAAAAGACAAGCCAGTTTCCTTATTTCCTTTCCCTCTTCTCTTAAGCTATTTTTGAACCAGTCCTGCTCTCCTCAGAAATCCTCATCATATTCCCTCTGTGCACGTGTGATGACAAAGTCAGTATCTGAACCAAATTTTGGTTATGGCATCCATCTCACCTCTGGGAGGTGACCACAACACCTCTTAATTGCTTATATGAATACAATTTTATAATAATTTTTAGTTATCCACTTAGTTTTAAATGACCTCTAGAATGAATAAATTCAAAAGAGAAATATAGCAGCCTAACACAAAACTCTACTTTCAATTCAATGTAGTTTATCTTTATGGTTTCTCAAGGTTTCCTGGCTTTTCTTTCCCCTCTCACCTCTTGCTGACCTGTGTAGTGATTTGGTGAGAGACATTGTCGCTGCCCCACCCTCCCGTCTCCCACACCACACATGAGCTATGGGTTATTATTGCAATAAAAGTGCTTTATGCTGGCAAAAAAATAAATAAATAAAAATATAGGGACTCATCCCGCCATGCTCCTCCTTCTCCTGAGATCATTTTTTCTTTAAATCAATGAAAATTTTTGCTGAAACTTGCTTAGTAAAATACTTACATGTGAAAATTACCTGCTTGGGGTACAGACTTTGTTAGTGTCATATTTATTACTTTAAGAATAATACATTTAGTACAATATTCTGGTAACAACTGTTCTAATGTGAATGTGGGAAGCTTACAAAATACATTATGGGATGGAATAATGTCTGAAAAGAGGGAAGAGAAGTGAAGTTCAAAATGCATAGTAGAAATTTTATAGTAGCATCTTTAATGGGAACATATACCTTATAACACTTGTGGTTCTTGAAGCTAATATAATATCAGTCAACATTGTTTAATATTCAATATACCTCAAGACAGAAAAAAAATTCTGTTAGTGCCCTTCTGAGAGGAAAAGTTTAGTTCATCTGAGCGGCTGCCCTTTTAGGTGGACTTTCATTTTAGTACAGTGAATGCCCTTTATTTCTCCTCCATCTCGATATATTCTCAGGCCCAAAACAGAATTTCAGAACAAGACTTAAAGAGCAATAAGAAGCCAGAGCAGGTAAGGGAAAGCAACAATAATTACCTTTAAAGTTGTTTTCATTGTTAACATAAGAATAATCAATTGATCACCTGGAGTAATCAGACAGTAGCTCGCACTCTCTCCCTGTGGAGATTGCAGACAAATTAGTTCAGATACAACCTAACTTGCAGTGTATTTTCTGTGGTTGTCTGACTCTGATTGAGAGACACTGAAATTCCCATGTCACTCTGACTCATCTGAACTCAGCCAAGCCAAGGAGCCAAGTTGCATGACTCAACTCAGGTGGGACAAATTCCCTCATAAAACTATAAAGTTGAACCACATAAAATTGCCATTTTGCAGGTCAAAATGGTCAATTATCAGCAATATCTTTATAGATCAATAAAATCTTTCCTTTTGATGTAGTAAAAGTATATCTAATTTCAGTTCAATGGCACGCTTATAATTACCCCTTCAGTACAAGATTTATTCCATTAAAATTACTTTTTGTATGTTAAAGTATTTTGTATTTTGTAAGTAGTGCTGTAAATGAATAAATCAATCAATAACTTAACCTTACTTATTGATTAATATTTATTCTAGAGTATGAAGATTATTATATTTCACATAAACATTTTGTCATTTATATTTCTATGAATCAAAATTCTCTTATTTTATTAAAATTTATAATGCTCACAAAGGGAGTTCAGGGGAGAATTGATTTTTAGAGACATTTGATTATTATTTGATATCTAAAATATTCTTAGTAATCAATGAATGTTGAATATTTTTTCTGGTTGAAACTTTAAATCAGAAAATTACCACTAAATTAAACTTAAATCAATATGCAGAAAGTATAAAAATGAACCAGTATTTCAAGAAATAAATGGATTGGTATTTGGAAAATTCTCAATTTTTTTGTCATTTTGAAAATAATTGAGACTTTGTAAGAATGTTGTCAAGGTAACTTTAAAATTACAGAGTAACTATGCAGTTTGAGTCTAGGAAGCAGACAGATATTTGAAGTGAAGTATTTTTATTGGTTATCATAAAATTATTAGAAGGTAAAACAAACAATAACATGTCATTATAGCAAGGCTTTCAAAAATATTTCCTAATAGTCTCTTTAAGGCATGCTTTTAGTGATAATTATAATGAGATGTTATAAACATGTTTGTGTTTTTCACATGCTGATTTATATATAACATCTGTCCTCCATTTCAATTAAATAGAAATGACATTCAATGGCATATATGGAAAAAAAAAAAAGACAGATCTGGGTTTTCCCATTGCTGAAGGCAAGTGGGGGCCAGTAATAAATAGGTTTTCTATATGCCACTCTTCACTTATCTTTACTGACTTATTATTTTTTTTATATTGGCCTTGTCAATAAATGATCCATGCTGTGTGTTAAAAACTCAGTTTTTAATACATACTTTCTTACCACTTGTGTCAGACATTGCCTTTCATAATTCTTTGGGCAAATACAGTTCATGTTTTGGCTACTTCCCTGTGTTGTGACTTTCTCTAATTAGACAAACTCTGGGACACAGGCAAAGTGAGCATAAGTAGACCCTAAGGATTGTCAAGGCAGGGAAAGGCACTTCAAACACAGTGGGGTTAGGCCCTAAGGGAAGTATCGTCAGATTAACTCTGAAAGGGAAGTCAGAAATAGTAATTTATTGAGGATTTATTCCAACAATTACATATGAGAAAGAAAATCATAGATTAAAGACAAGGGTAGGACTTTCAAAGGGAAAAACCTCAGCATTTCAAAAGAAGAAATGACTCATCAGTTTAAACAAATTTGGGCCTCTCAGTTTAGGGTTGGTTGAATGTAGTACTGCTCTGTGCAATATGATCCCTTAACTTCAAGTTCCTTACGGTGTTTAGGAACTGTGTCGACCTATGAAGCATGTAAATTTGAGCATGGGGAGTACAGTGTGTGTCCCAGCAGCAAACAATGAAGCTCTGATGTTCATGTGTCAACTTGGCCAGGTTTTGGTGTCCAATTGATTGATCAAGCAAGCATTGGCCTGATTGTTACTGTGAGGACATTTTTCATAGCTTTCAGGATGAAAGATACCTCATCCAATCAGTTGAAGGCTTTAAAAAGAGAAATGATGGTTTCAGTAGCCAGAAGGGAGAATTTCCATCTCTTCAAGCAGTCAGCTTCTCCTGGGTTATTCATCGAAACCTTCCATCAGAGTTCTCAGCTTGTGGCCTACCCTATAGAATTTGGACTTGCACATCCCCACAGTTACCGGCGACAATTCTTATAAAAATCTCTTAACATTTCCAGATGTCTCCTGTCAAATCTTTTCCCCTAAAGAACCCTGACTAATAAACCCACTTTTTGTATCTAACTAGTTTTCAAAACCTATTTGCTCCATATCTATTTTATCAGGTCCTGTATGCTATCTCAATTTTTTCTACCATACAGGATCCAGGTTCTGGAAATTATCAGTTTTAAGAAGTCCATGTTTCCTTAGCTAGAGGAATTCATTTGCTTTGATGAAGGCAAGAGTAATAAGAATTTTAAAGCAGGAAAACAAAGAGAGTGTGGTTCCCAATCCTTCATATCAGACAGGTTTGAATTGGGCCTAAATCTTTAAACAGGAGAAAGAAGTGTGGTTCATAACGATAAAAGTTGGAATCAATAATGGATATTTAACCCTGATGATTATCTATGCATAAAGTAACGTAATTATTAGCATTCATAAAGCAAGAAGTATAGTTATTGGGAAACGGATGTGGCTCATGCGATTGAGTTCTCACCTACTGCATGGTTTGGTTCCTGGTGCCTCCTGGAGAAGACGAACTGGTACGACGGGCAGGCGTGGCGATCTGATATAACAAGATGATGGAACAGTGAGACACAAAGAGGAAAGACAATGAGAGATATAACAAACCAGGGAGCTGAGGTGGCTCAAGCAATTGAGTGCCTCTATCCCACGTGGGAGGTCCCAGGTTCAGTTCCTTCTAAAGAAAAGACAAACAGACACAGAGAACACACAGCAAATGGACACAGAGAGCAGACAGCGAGTGTAAACCATGGGGGGAGGGGAAAATAAATAAAATCAATCTTTTAAAAAAAGAGAAGTGTAGAAATGATGAAGAGAAATAGAAACTCATTCACCTCTCTCAAATATTTGTCAACATTAAGTAAGAATATTGAAAGAATCAATAATATAATTTAAAAGATAAAAATATAATAGATATGTGTGTCAAACACTATGTCATTGAAACCATTAATTCAATTATTTTCAAGTGTCTATGGAACCATTCATAAAATTTAACACAATAAATCATAAAGCCCTCATATTCTAAAAGAAGATATGTTAAATGCACATTCTTATTTTTTACTGAAAAAAAAATAATTAAATGAGACATAAATCAATAAAAACTCCCAACTACCCTAAGTTAAACATAAAATTTTTGAAAAATTCAAGGGGGATATTATAAAATATTTGGTAAATGAATTAAATGAATATACTACATATAATTATCTTTAGGATTTAGCAAGTTCAGTGCTCATAAAAAAAAATCATTGCCATAAATATTAGTAAAAAATATAAGTAAACAAACGTGAAAATGATTGAATAAAGTTTCCAAACCAAGAAGTTATAAAAAGAAAACTGAGTAACAGAATACAAATAAGGGTAGAAATTAATTATAAAACTTTAAAATTTGTGGATTTAATGACTAAATGGCAGAAGCATTGTGTAATTAAGGTGAAAAAGACAATATAGAAGAGGTTAGTATTTATGTCGATTATATTTCTATGCAATGAGGAACAATTAGAAATGTAAATTTAAAATTTTACCTTCATAACAGTATAACAATATGAAATATTTGAGGCTATATATGGCTAAAGGTGTGCAAGGCCAATAAAATAAAAATTGCAAAGCATTGCTTACAGAAATTGAAAAACTTGCATCAGAAATTTCAATATTATTAAATGTCAGTTCTCCACAAATTGAAAATAGTGAAGGAAATCCCACAGGGGTCCCTCTGGGTTCTGGCCCAGAGCAAATGAATTGGAGTCCACAGTGGGACAAATAATTTATGATGTCATTGATATGAAATAATTAGAATAAGCAAATTCATAGACTCAGAAACTTGAAAATAGATTACCAAGGGCTGGGGTGGGCTTAGGCAATGGGGAGTTAGTGCATAATTGGCAGAGTTTCTGACTGGAGAGATGGGAATGCTTTGGTAACATATGGTGATGATGATAGCACAACAATGTGAATGTGAATGTGAATCTAAACCATTGTGAGTGAGGCAGGTTAGTTTAGGAAACCAGGGCAGGCAGCTTGTCTGAAAAAAGCCATAACCATCACAGGTGAGACCTCGCCTGGAACCCCCACCCCCACCCCCAAGGGGAGGCAGCTGTTCCAAAACAAAGCCATGACCTTTACAGCTGAAAAGCCTGCCAAGAACCTGGTCAGAGGCCCTGTTTGAAACTCCCGGGCTCAAAATAAGCCCCGGATAACTCCAAACAGAAAGGCCTCCCCATTGGCTCCCTAAACGCTAGCAGGTGCAACCTAAGTGGTCTATAGTATAAACCAATAGAAAGGCAGAAAAGCAACCAATCATGGCAGCAAATAGTTAAGATCACTACTTAATATGGGAAAGACCAGGCTTAAAAAGGCCCCAGCCCTAGTCTCAGTACATGTCTCACCTTAGAACATGCCTACACTCAAATCTCCAGTGTGTACTCTTGTTTTTTGTCGTTTCTCAATAAACTCTTTACTTGCTTGCCTTAAATTCCTTTATGTTCTTAAATTCCTTTATGCAACGTAGCCAAGAACCCAGAAACCCAGACACTGGCAAAATTGAATTGTATACTTGAATCTGGTTAAATGGGGGAATTTTAAGTTGTTTATATGTTACTGGAATAATTAAAACAACAACAACATAAGACTAAACAATACAGTGTACCCTAATGTAAACTATGAACTATAGCTAATGGTACAATTGCAATAATATTGTATCATCACTTTTAACAAAGACACCACTCTAATACAAAGTCTTAATAATAAAGAAAACTGTGCAATAGGGATGGAGTATAAATGGTAACTCTGTATTGTCTGTATGAATTTTCTATAAACTTACTACTTCTCTAACAAAAAAAAATTGATTAAAAAAACCACCACAAAACAAAACAACCCATATAGTCTTTTGCACACAAATGGTGCCAGACAATTGGAAACTCTGGCAGGAAAATGAATATTGATCCATACCTTTTATCATTTATAATATTACTCAAAATGGATCATAGACCTAAATATAACCTAACACGATAATGCTTCTAGAAGAGAACTAGGAGTAAATCATTGTGACTTTGATTAGGAAAAGATGTATTAAATTTATCACCAAAACAAGATCTATAAAGGAAAAATAAAAATAAATTGGATTTATAAAATTAAGACCTTATGTTCTTCAAAACACATTGTAAGGCAATGAAAAGACAATCTATAGAACAGGAAAAAGTAGTTGCTATCACATAGATGACAAAGTACTTATATCTAGAATATAAAAAGAATCTTACAATTAAATAACAAGGAAACAAACAACCCAGTTAAAAATGGACATAAGATTTATACCTCAAAAGACTTTGTCATGAAAGTGAAAAGACAACCTACTCAATGGTAGAAAATATTTGGAAACCCCACATCTGAAAAGGATTTAATATCCTGAATATATAAAGAAATTTTACAATTCAACAATAAAAAAACAACCCAATTAAAAATTGGATAAATTCGGTGAGCCCTATCTGGGACTATATGACAATCTATCTCCCCATTATAACATAATTATTCTTAGTTATAATTCCCCTAATCATGATTCTTTTACTCCTTTTATTTGAAGCTATAATTATCAATGTACCTGTTCAGTATATTTCACAGAGACTTAAATCTTTGGACTGTCCAAATGCCAGTTGAGCCCTGAATCCCAGCAGATTAACGAACAACTCCTACTCTCCAATTCTCTGGGCTTGCCCTGGATAACCAACAAAACAAGATGATAGACAGTTCCCATCCCCTCAAATCAGGGAGTGTTTGCTGCTGCGAAAAGAATAATTCCTTCCATCTGCCTGGTGATACCTTGGTCCCTCTCGGCCTGGGACTGTTGTAGCATGATGTCATACCAGGTCCCTCGGGACTGGGGAATGAACAAGGAAGGCAGGGTGGTGAGTGGATGTGGACAAAAGTAGATTAGTTGTTATCGTGGACTTTATATCGTGCTGGCAGAAGAACTTATAACATTGATATATAGAGAGTGGTTGCCAGGGGTTCAGAAGGGAGGGGAGTGGAAATGAATGGGTGGAATAGGGCATATTTTGGGAGGTAAGATTCTTTTGAATAATTCTGCAATAATGGACACAGAATGACATTATGCATTTGTCAAGGTCTATGGAACTGTACAGCGCAAAGTGTAAACAATAATGTAAACTGTAGACTTTGGGTAGTAGCAATGCTGCAATATTGGTTCATCAACTGTAAAGATGCACCACACTAATCTAAGATGTCAATAACAGGGGTAATTTTGGGTATGGGTGTGGGGGTGAGGGGGAGGTTATATGGGAATTCCCTATATTTTTGGTGTAATTTTCTGTAATATACATCTAAAACTCCTCTAAAAATAAAGTTTAAAAAGAATATACTATAATACTTATGAATAAATTTAACAAAATAAGTGTAAGATTTGTATACCCAAAAGAGTGTTGAAAGAAATTAAAGAATTCTTAAATTACCAAAAAAAAAAAAAATAGGGGGGAGGTCAAAAGACTTGAATAGACATTTCTCCAAAGAAGATATACAAATGGACAAATAGCTAAAAACAACATGAAAAGATGCTCAACATCACTACCTATTAGGGAAATGCAATGAAAACAACAATGAGATATTATTTCACACCCACTAGAATGGCTATTATTAAAGGAAAAAAAAGGATAAAACTACAAGTGTTGGAGAGAATGTGAAGAAATAGGAACACTCATTCCTTGCTGGTGGGAATGTAAAATAGTGTAGCCACTATGGAAGGCAGTTTGTCAGTTCCTCAGGAAGCTAAGTATAGAATTAACGTATGACCTGGCAATCCTACTAGTAGGTATATATCCAGAATTGAAAGCAGGGACTCAAACAGATATTTGCACACCAATATACATAGCAGCATTATCTTCCAATTGCCAAAATTTGGAAGAAACCCAAGAGTCCATCAACTGATGAATGGGTACACAATTGTGGTGTATACATACAACAGAATATTATTCAGTTATGAAAAGGAATGAAGTCCTGATGCAAGTAACAACATAGATAAGCACTGAGGACATTATGCTGAGTAAAACAATCTAGACAAAGAAAGACAAATATTGTATGATCTCACTGATATGAACTAATTATAGTAAGCAAACTCTTAGAGTTAAAATCTAGAATATAGTTTACCAGAGGATAGATTGGGGCTAGAGAATGGATAGTTGATGCCTAATTTGTACAAAATTTATATTTCACTTGACTGTAAAGCTTTAGAAAATGAATGGTGGCAATAGTAGCACATTATAGTGAGTGTAATTAAAAGCACTTAATTTTATAGGTGAATGTAGTTAAAACGGGAACTTTAGGTCATGTATGTTACTAGAATAAAAATTGAAAGGGAAAACAGGACTGTATAACACAGTGGACTTTATTGTAGATGATGGACTACATAGTTAATAATACAAGTATAAGAATGTTCTTTTCTAAATTATAACAAATGTAGGACACTGTTACAAGGTGTTAATAATAAGGTAGTATGTGGGGAAAAAAAATACACCTAATGTAAACTATGGATGGTAGTTAACATTACTATTTTAATAATCTTTTATCAATTGTAACAGAGGTAACTACTGTTAAAAAATAGTACAATTACAAAAAAGTGCTATTATCAATTGTAACAAATGTTCTACACCAATGCAAGATGTTGGTGATGGGGTGATATATGGGATTCCTGTATGCTGTCCATGATTATTTCGTAAACCTCAACTTTTCTAGTAAAAAAATTTAACAAAAAAAATGGACATAAGATTGGAACAGATATTTCACTAAGAAAGATATACAGATGGCAAATAAGCATGGAAAGATGCTCCATCATTAGTCAAAAGGGAAGTGCCAGTTAAAAGCACAATGAAGCACCACTAAATACCTATTAGAATGACTGGCCATATAAAGTGTTGACAAGAATGTGGAGTGACTGTAACACTTGTATGTTGCTGGTGAGAATATAAAATTTTACAAGTGCTTTGGAAACCAGTTTGGCAGTTCTCGAGGAAATTAAACATACTTACCATCTGCCCAATCCACTCCACTCTGAGATATGTACCTAAAAGAAAGAAAAATAACTTTCCATACATTTGTACACAGATATTCATTGCAGTTTTATTCTTAATAGTCAGGAACTGGAAACAACACAAATATCCATTAACTGATGGCTGGGTGAACAGATTGTGTAATATTCATTACAATGGAACACAATTGAGCAGTAAAACTTGAAGAACTATTGGTGCACACAAAAACATGGATGAAACAGTATAAATATGCTGAGTGAAAGATGACAAAAAAAGAGTACATAGTGTATGTTTTTTCACACATATAAAATTCTAGAAAATGCAAACTCATATATGAGATAGGAAATATACAGTATTTGCCTATAAACACAGTGGACATGAAATAAAAGAGAGAGAAGAGGGAATGATTACAATGGGGCATGAGGAAACCTCTGGAGGTGTTGGTTATATTCATGATCTTTATTGTCTTGATGGCTTCTCTGAACAGATATATTTATACATACACACACATATATACATACATACACACATATAAACATATATCAAGACTTTTCAAATTAAATGCAATTTGTTAAATGACAATTATACCTCAATAAAGCTGTTATAAACACATTAAAACTATAAAGAGGCCATATCCCTGACTGGCAAAGTGTTTATAATATGTTAACCAACTAGTGAGATCTTGGGAAAAGAGCTTAACATTTCTTGCAGTTTTATGAAATACTAAAAATTTTATAGAGTTCAATTTAACAACATATTTCAAATATATAAATTTCTACTTATACTATTTATTCAACAGATATACTTGAATAAGAGGATATTAAAATAATAATATTTCTTTCTCAGCTTTGGCTGAGTTTCCAAAAACTGGGTACATTGTAATTGGTGTCAGCCACCTCCATATCCCAAAGCTAAATGTTAATCCACCAATATAAGGAAATCTAAAAGACTATAAATTTGCTTTGGCTAACATTAACCCTCACTCACCTTGTGCATATAAGAGGTGACAAAGTAAGTTTTGGACAGGACTGTTAAGTTGGTATGTTGTGCATTGCAGAAAGAGCCATTGCATTTTTTTATTTTAAGGAAAGTGAATGGAGACTCAAGGGAACTACATAAACAGCTTGACATGTGTCCAGTTGTGGGTAGTAGGACGTGATTTTTAAATCTGTGAGAAGCATTCCTGAGGCACAAGTCAATGACTGGCTAGACAATAGAAGAGTAAATAGAGTTATACTTTATCCTAGGGCAGGGCTAGAGTATATCAGATTTTCTGTAAGCCGAGTCAACCCCAGAGTATTTTAAAAAGGACCTTGCACAGTAGAAAAGGTAGAACAAAAACAAGCATCTAAAAATCAGCAAGAAAAAGGAGAAAAAAGAAGAAGAAAAAAATAAAACTGGAAAAGCTTTCCCTTAGTACTTTCCTATTTGTGATCCTTCTAGTTTTATTAAATTCCTTGTGAAGTAACAATTTAGACTTCCTGTCAGGCTTACAAAATGTAATTAGAAGAAAATGGTGGATTTTTTCCTTAGGAAAAGAAAATTATTGACTCTGTTTTCCCTGCAACTACTTAAATAATATAGGAATACATATACTAAAAGACACACAAACCACAACTGCAGGTGTACACACACATGCACATACATACAAATAAAAGTAATTTTAACCTGTTTTTATTTTTATTTTTTTAAAGATTTATTTATTTACTTATTTATCCGCCCCTTGCTGCTTGTGTTTGCTGTGTCCATTTGCTGTGTGTTTCTTTCGTGTCTGCTTATCTCCCCCTTGCTGTGAGGTCTTGCTGCATCAGCCCACCACGCCGCGTGGGCCCGCCTGCCCTCACAAGGAGGCCCCGGGAAGCGAACCCGGGGCCTCCCATATGGTAAACGGGAGCCCCATCGATTGAGCCACATCCGCTTCCCTAACCTGTTTTTAAATAAGTCATATTAATACATTTTGTAAGCTTAAAATGTAAATGTACTTTTAAACATGTTTGACATTATTTTAAATTTAAGTACTTGCAGTTGCCACCAGTTTGTTGGTGATATTTTATCTGTATAATTTATATGTACTGCTTTACCTTTTTGGTTACAAAATTATTTCTAACCCACTTTTATTTTTCCTGACATCTTCACTCATCTCCCACAATGTGGCTAAATTATTTGGCACTGGAAACCATATTAGAATGAGGTCATTATTACTATGACTTACACTGTATATCTAATTTTCATAGAGTACATTTGATATTTGCCTTAAATTTTCTCTAGGCTTTACTGATTTATTGTTCACTGGAATTTGTGTTTACCAATGTTTCGCATATTTCAGGCATTTTGTGTATGTGTGTACACAAGCCCATACTGAGTTTTGCCTTTCTAGAAATGTCTTTATGATTACGCTCCTAGCTTCTTTCCACCCATGCTCTGTGTTTCTCTGTGAGGGAGAAGTAATTAACTGGTTAACAAATTGTGGGCATGCTGGATCACTAGCTGTCTTTCTCTTTTGAAGCCAGGATACCTGAATAAAGAGTGAATTCTTATCTGATTTTTCATACTCTAACTTCCAAAAATTATGTGGGTTTTTTATTTTCTTGTTTATTTTTCTTTGTAATTTATATTATGAAGCCATTAATGAGACATATCAAAGCCATATTCTCCAGTCCAAATTTTATTACATGATGAAACTGGTATTTTGGTCTCCAAACGTGTCTCCAGACACGTTTGTCTGTCAATTGTATCAAAATTCTGGAAAGGAAAATGTGTACTTCCAGAATGTATGAAAGGCTTTCACTTCCAAAGATGTATGAAAGTCAAAGCATTAAACATGTAAGAAATTTTAGAGTATGACATTTCACTATTTTTGAAAGTCAAGGTAAAATATTTGTAGGTATTTCTCCATTTGGTTCTATTTGCTCATTCTTCATGAAAGATACTTGATTTATGAAATACATTCTGATTTTTTTCCATCCAAATAGATATTTTCACCATCTGATTGAAATTTTGACATTTAAATAGAGCACAAGTGTGCATCTTTTTAGTTATTTTATATGTTACATTATGGGTATTACTATTCTAAAGACTTTAAGGACTTTCTTCAACTCAAGAAATGTTTCCACTTTCTTCCCTCCTTCTGAGAATCATATGGAATATTTGTTGGATTATCTCTATAACTTCTTCAGGTCTGTTACTTTGTACTGTTACTTTCACATGTTTTCATTTACCTTTTCCTACATGGGGTTTGAGAGACTTTCTTAGCCCTAACATCCAACCACTAATTTAATTTTCTGAAATTTATAATGCATCACATTTGTTGTTTATAATATAACAAACTTGTTTTTCTCAACCTGAAAGCTACTAATCTGGATATCAGAACAAGGGATCTAAGATGTGATAAATGTCATAACTCTTAATTTGCTAGAGAATAGAAAAAAAAGGTTTTGTGATATTTTCTCCTCTTTAATTGAGTATGTCTGATTCATAGGGTTATCTCCTCTGGTTTTTCAAACTGATCTTCGTCTTCCAGACAGCTGACTTTCATATCTCCTCAGTTATCTCATTCTTAAAAGAGCCTTTATTTCTTTCTATTTACTGAAATGCATTTTCCCCCTTTTCTTCATGATATGTATCAGCCTCTGATAAACCATAGTCCTGGTAAAAGGCAAATAAGGAAACCAGATTATTTTCCTTAAGAATGGAGGGTCGTTTGAATTTGGTATTTAGACCAAGACCTTTTGGAAACAGAAAGTAAATTGTTTTTTTGTCAGTTGATTGTTTTTTGTTTTTTTTTTCTCTTCCCAATTCCTGATTGGGATTCCAGGTTTTTGTCCTCAGCATCACATATGGGTTTGACATTTGCCCGTTCTCCACATTTGTCTATTGTGAAATGCTAATAGAAAATAAATAATAGCCTTAAATATCTATGGATTATAGGAGAGACAGTGAGGAGGTCAATGTTTTCATTGCAAGGCTATAAAGTTATATTTTTCCTTGTTATTTTGGGTTGCAAAAAGTTAGAAGGGACACTGCATCAATTTTTTATGTGTTCTAACAAGTCACATTAGGAACCATTTGAAGCCTACTTTGTGATTTAATTAATACCTTGTCAGTAGCAAGTGGAGGCTGCATATGACTACTCTGTCCAAAGCATCTCTAGGATACTCAAAATTATTTTATTTGTTCTGAAGTAAATTCCTCAAGGTCCATGATTGCTCGAAATCCTTGCTGCTGTAAGTGTAGAGGCTTTCTATTATCTTCTTTGGAAAATGCAAGCTTTCCCCAGATTAAAATTTCTTTGTATTTGTTGAAATAAGGAAATTTCCCTTGATTTGAACCCATCATATATATATATATATATATATATATATATATACATATATACATACATACACACCCCAGTAAGCACTTAAATTTTCTAGCTACTGGTGATGCTATCCTTTGTCTTTTCAGTGCTGGTATAGATTTCATTTTATTTCCATTTACCTTTAGACATCCCTATGGGGTTATGGTAGTGAGATGTCAAGGCAGAGGCTCAAGATGTCATCTTTCACATCTTCTCACTGTCTCTTCTGAACCTGTTTCAATTACTAAAAACCTTATAAAAATTCAGAAAAATAGATAAAATTTATAAGACTAAAA
The DNA here is from genome assembly GCA_029593785.1 of Cabassous unicinctus. Taxonomy (NCBI): domain Eukaryota; kingdom Metazoa; phylum Chordata; class Mammalia; order Cingulata; family Chlamyphoridae; genus Cabassous; species Cabassous unicinctus. Next base: position 77,128 of record JAQZBX010000244.1, read on the forward strand.
CATTATCACTAACATTTATTCTATGGCTAGACCTTAAGGCAAAATCTACAGACTACAGGTTCTGAACTAAAAATCATACTTAATTGAAACTAAATTTAGCTTCTGAAATACCAAATCCTTCAGGCTTAAAGAAATATATGTATATATAGAGAGAGCGAGCGAGCCTGTGCCTTATTTGATAATAATCCGATCATTCCTGAGTAGAAAAGCATATTTGAAGACGAATAAAAGTTGTTTTATGTTTACCATTGTGTTAAATATAAACAAATTTTAAGAAAAATACAATTAAAATGGATAACAATCATATTTTAGTGACTAATAAAATAGTTTATATCAAGATAGCTTTAATATAACTCAAAGAGATTCAAATCTTATGAGACCAACAATAACAAAATAACTCCATAAGGACTGAAAAGAATACAATTTAATATTGCACATTCACTAATATTTATTGAGCACTTATTCAATTTCATAGTGGGAAATTTCTGTCAATAGAAAATTAGACAACATGTTGATCTAAGAACAAACACACTTCCTGAACCTACCAAAGAGTGATTACAATTGAAGAGGAAAAAATTAGGGCCATAATACATGCTCAAAGAAAAGTCACACCAGTTTTGGAAAATATACTTAAAATATTCAGTGTGATAAATTATAGAAATACCTGCAGCCATCACAGAACTCTTTTAAGGATTGTTGGAGGACACATAAATTTCAGCACATATAAAAGGATGAGAGGGCAATGAAAATGGCAAAGAAATTTTTAAAAGAATAATGCTCAATGCTAACAGCATTTAATTTCATGAGATATTGTTGCAAAAGTGTGAAGTGAAAATATCAGAAAATGAAATGCCTCATATATATGTCAAATTTGTAAAATTAAGGTATAACAATGAACTAATAGTAGTTATTTCTAATTTGATGTTTTATGGTTATATAAAATAGTGTTTACTTATCTCTATTTTGAACTTTTTAAAAACAGATATATTTAAAATTTATAACTAAATATATAGATACATAATATATGAATGCTATTTTATAAGAGTGCATGTGAGCAAAATGGTCCAAGAAGGATTATATTATAAACTTTTAACAGAAGTTATTAGGTTTCATTTATTTATTTTAAATCACCAATAACAGATATAATAATTATACACACAAACACACACATGCATACACACAAAAACTAACACACACACATATAAATACAAATGAATTGTTTTAGAGGTCTGTTTTTTATGTATTATTGACTACTTAGATAGTTTATCAAAAAGGAGTTGAATTCTGAATCATTGTCTTTTGGAATGAAATTTGAAATGAAATGTTAGAAGCACCTTTCTCAGTTCTCAGAGTTGACTTCTGATTGTCTCCTAAAAAGAAACACATATTTTTACAGTCAGACAGGTAATTCTATATACCTTGTTATATCAGATGAAGATATAGAAATATAGCCATAAAAACAGCTATATAGATATAAACAGAATTCTTTGTATACACAAAAACATACATTTTATATCTATCTGTCTATCTATTATCTATCTATATCTCTATCTATCTATCCACATACACAAAGACAGAAAGGAACATTAAATAAATTTAAATGTATAAACAAATTAAATTTAAATATATTTTAAAAATTGGTTTTGAGGGTTTGGATTTCATACTTGGAAACCTGACTACATTTACCTATAGAGACCAAAAAATGTCTATAAACTATGGGCTATAATTAACAGTAATATTTTAATATTCTTTCATCAATTTTAACAAAGTTACCACACTAATGCAAAGAATCAACCATAGAGCGTTATATGGGAACATTGTATTTTTTACAGGACTTTTCTGTAAACCTAAAACTTATCTAATAAAAAAATTAGAGTAATTAAAAAAAAACATTATACTAAGTGAAATAAACTAGGCAAAAATACTACATATTGTATGATTCCATTTATATAAAATATAAATATAAATAAATTGATAGAGGCAGAATTAGATTAGTGGTTACATAGGCCTGGGGAAGGACAAAGAGATTGAGAGGTAACTGCTAAGGGGTTTGGGGTTTTTCTTTTTGGATTAATGAAAATGTTCTAAAATTGATTGTGGTCATTAATGCACACCTCTGTGATTTTACTAAAAGCCATTGATTGTACACTTTGGGTGGTGTATCAATAAGGTTTCTCTATGGAAACAGAACTGACAGGGATATTGGTAAATAGTTGTGATTTTATAAAATTGTCTTATGTGACTGTGGGGATGCACAAGTCCCAAATCCATAGGGCAGGCTGCAAGCAGAGACTCATATGATGGTCCTTGTTGAATTTCCCAGGAGATGCTGGCTATCTGAAGTAGAGATGGGGATGCTCTCTCTGAGTGCCAAAATCACTTTTCCTTTTAAGGCCTTCAGCTGATTGAATGAGATGTCACTCACTGCTGACAGCAATTGCTTTAGTTAATTGTAGATGTAACCAGCCATGCATGCAATCAACTCACTAATGATTAAGGTCCATGAAATGCCCTTGTATTACAGTTAGCCCAATGCTTGCTTGACCAAACAGCTGGACACTATTGCCTGGTTAAGTTGACACATTAGCCTAACCATCACACAGATGGACTATATGGTATGTGAATATATCTCAATAAAACTGTTTTAAAAATGAAATTGATTTTCAAACCTTTTTTTACCAAATTCCAAAATATTTTTATAACAGCTTGAATTTCTAAGAGGATATATATTCGTGAGATTTTTTTTCCATTTTAACATATATTATCATTTAAATATATTGCGATATATTAGCAATAAATACTTTTTAGCTGCTCTAACATTATGGCCAAAATAACTTCAATAAAATTTTAAATTTACTTGGGCTAAAATTTATAAAGGCAGTTATAGTCACAGTCATTGAGCTATTCTCTCTTTCTCCCTTCCCCTCTCCTCCCTCCCTCTCTCTCACTCTCCTCATCTCCCTCCTTCCTTCTTTCTCTCTCTCTCTTCACCTATGCCCCATCTCTCTCTGTCTTCATCTCTGTCTGGTATCTCTCTCTTTCCATATACATATAAACATACTTCAACCGACATTCATTAAACAAATGTGCCTTGCTCACTCAGTCTATAATTAACACTTTTATCAGAATTAGTTGTATGAAGATAGCTTGTGTTGCAGCCCTATCCTCAATGAATCCCAGTCTAGTGAAAATCATTCATTTAAGCTCAATGAGGAGCTGTTTGCTTCTTTTTGTTAATTACTACGCCCCTACTAGAATTGAGAATATACTAGAATAGTGCCTGATGAATAATATGTATTTCAAATATATTTGTAAATATTTTTAATCTATACAATCAATTGCAAAAAATACTTGACCTATGCTGAAAAGAAGTGTTATTAATTGGCATGAGAACACAGATAGAAGTAAGATTACAGAAAGGAGGTCATATTCAGCTGTAGATTAACGGTTATTTTTCAGGCAGAACAAGGAAGAAGGAAAGACATTCCAATAAAAGAAATAGCATGTATAAATGCACAATATATTTCAGTCTGTTTAGAATATAACATGTATAAGGAGGGGAAGGTGAGAGTGGGAAAACAAATGGGCTACATGAAAAGGCCCTCTGTAGTAGCTAAGGAGTTAAGACAATTCTTTAAACAGTAGAAATTTTTAAGTAAGAAATGAGTCTCAATAAATATGAAGAAGAAAGATAACAAAGATATAGTAGAAAGATTCCTCAGGCATCTTTACTGCATAAATGAGGACCCCAAATAAGGCAGTAGCTGTAGAAATGGAAAGAGAAGAATGATTAAGAAGTATTTGTAATATAAATGCACAGTGTTGGGTAATAATTCAAGTATAGTAAAAGGTATGCGATTTTCAAGATTACTCCAAGAACTTTAGCTTCAGTAATTATTTTGGGTGACACTGAAAAAATTTCAGAATACCAAACCATTGGGAAGAAATGATGGGGCAAATTACAAGTACAAATAAGGTTGACTAGGAGAGAAGTGAGGCAGAAATAATCAGTTCATTTTGAAAAACGTTGAATTTAATTTTTATGAAATATAAACATCAAAATACCAGGTAAATGCCACAGATATGAACATGATGGTCTAAGACAGAAGGGAGGTCTACAGGTAGAGAAGTGGAAATATTAGTTTCAGTTGGAATTTGTGGCATTAAGGTGAGTCACATCCAACTTGCACAATATGACTTCCATGTGGAATATTTGCAGCACTTGTTAAATTTTCTCATTTGGCATGCTAAAAATCCTATAATTGAATAGTAAAATTAAATAAGCATGCCAAATAAAAGTAAGTGATTATTTTTGAAACATCTGAAATTAGTATACCTTTCATTTGGCATGTGAATTTTCAAAATTCAGTCTTTTATGGATAAAAAAATTTAAGCTCTGTCTCCTCCTTCTCACTTAAGAATAAATATAGTGTGAATAAATGAATGAACTATCTACATGTAGTGGAAGCCATTAGTCTTGGTGAGAGTGATAGGGATAGTATCAGAGGTGGTTGGTAATAGAGGTTGCTCTGATAATAGATTTTGGAGCAGTCCTCTGTGCCATGCCAGAAACCAAAGAATTGCATCTTGCTTATGGTAAATATTTTATATCTTACTGGCACACAATGCTTAAGTGTCTGTGATCTAAGTCTAATTAAATTTGATGGTTCACCCTCTCCTCAGCTGAATTGGCCCCAACTTGGCTCCAATGGGTGTTGAAAGGGTTCTCTGAGTCTGAGCCACGTCCTTCCTTGAGTGCTTGGTTTAAGCTGCCACCTCTTAGAAGTTATATTGGCTATCCATCCACAACTGCATGTGAATGTATCTTCTGAGTAACATGAAAAATTCTGCATGTTTTTTGATGAAATATGCAGACAAGGGAAATTTGCGAAAGCAGGTTGCTATATGTAAGCCTATTTTCTGGTTTTCTACATAAATACTCTACAAACCTCTAGCCCTTTTGTAAGGCTAGGACATGTTGGTGTGAGGATCTCTTTAAGCTGCCTTGCCTAAACATTCCAACAATAAAGTAGAAAAACATCTCTTGACAATAGAAAGGTAGGAATAAAGATACTGACTTCTCACAGCCTCCCTAGACGTGAGAAACTTACATGACATTATATCTACCATTTCCTTTAAAATGGTCTAAAGAAAAATTTGAATGTAGACTTTCATTATTGCTTTTAATACAAGATTGAAAATTTGAAAACCCATTAAAAATTACAAAACTTTCTGAATTTCAAGACAATAGTCTTGTTCAGGACCTCAAGACTTATTTTGCAACAAAAGCTAAGCTAATATATAGTTTAGCTAGAATCTACACTTTGCCTAAAACATGGAAGTGATGGAAAATTATTTTAAAAATGAATTGAAAATTATCTATCATCTATCTATCTATCTATCTATCTATCTATCTATCGATATATCTGTCTATCTATCATCTATCCATCTATCTATCTATCTACCTATCTATCTTTATTATGAGGTCAAATAAAAATTCAAAATGGAGAAAAATATTAAAGGACTTAATTCTCCATGTTGAACATAAGGGAAGAGACCTTCCCCTTTCTCCCATCAATTTTTGCATTTACTTTTTAAAAACCAGTATTTTAAATTTATTTTTCTTTGTATTTTAAAAATTTATGTACTCAATGGCAAAATACTGAAAGCTTTCGCACTGAGATAAGGAACAAGACAAGGATACCCACTGTCAACTGCTATTATTTAATATTGTGCCAGAAGTTCTAGCTAGAGTAATTAGGCAGGAAAAATGAATAAAAGGCACCCACAAGAAAGGAAGAAATAAAACCTTCACTATTTCCTGATGATATGATCCTATATCTAGAAAATCCTGAAAAATCCACAACAAAGCTACTAGAACTAATATACAAGTTCAGGAAAGTGGCAGGATACAAGAGCAATATGCAAAAGTCAGTAGCGTTTCTATCACACTATAGATGAGCAATCTGTGGAAGAAATCGCAAAAAAAATTCATTTATAATAGTGACTAAAAGAATCAAATATTTAGGAATAAATTTAGCCAAGGGCATAAAGGACCTGTATTCATAAAACTACAAAACATTGCAAAAAAAAAAAAAAAAAAGAGAAGACTTAAATAAGTGGAAAGACACTCTGTTTTCATGGATTGGAAGACTAAATATCATTAAGATATCAATTTTACCCAAACTGATTTAGAGATTCAGTGCAATCTCAACAAAAATCCCAACAGCCTTTTTTGCAGAAATGGAAATGCCAATTATTAAATTTATTTGGAAAGGTAAGGGCCCTGAATAGCCAAAAATGTTTTCAAAAAGAAGAAAGAAGTTGGTCGGCTCTCACTTCCTGACACTGAAGCATATTTCTTAGCTACAGTGGTAAAAACAACATGGTATTGGCATAAAGAGACACATTACCCAATGGAACCAAACTGAAAACTCAGAAATAGACCCTTACATCTATGCTCCAGTGATTTTTGACAAGGTTGTCAAGACCACCAGGCTGGGCCAGAACAGTCTATTCAACAAATAGTGGTGGGAGAACTGCATAGCCATATCCAAAAGAAAGAAAAAGAACCCCTATCTCATACCTTATATAAAAATTAACTCAAAATGGATCAAGGACCTAACTATAAAAGCAACAACCATAAAACTCCTGGAAGAAAATGTAGGAAAACATCTTCAAGATCTTGTGGTAAGTGGTAATTTCTTAAACACAAAGCAGAAGAAAAAAAGAGAGAAATGGATAAATGGGACCTTCTAAAATTAAACACCTTTGTTCTTCAAAAGACTTTGTCAAGAAAGTAAAACAGAGCCTACTCAATGGGAGAAAATATTTCAAAAAATGCATATCCAATAAGGGTTTGATATCCATGCTATATAAAGAGATCATAATATTCAACAATAAGAAGACAAGCAACCCAATTAAAAAATGGGTAAAAGACATGAACAGACATTTCTCTAAAGAGGAAATACAAACCGTCAAAAAGCACATGAAAGAATGCGCAACATCACTAGCTATTAGGGAAATGCAGATCAAAACTATAATGAGGGAAGTGGTTGTGGCTCAAGCAATTGGGTGCCCACCTTCCACATGGGAGGTCCCAGGTTCAGTTCCCCATGCCTCCTAAGGAAGACAAGCAGATAGATGATGGAACCATCTGGAGAGGGGGAGGGAAATTTTAAAAATATAATAATAATAAAATTAAAAATTAAAAAATCTACAATGAGATACCACTTCACACCTTATAAAATGGCCATTATTAAAAAAATAGAAAACTGCAAATGCTGGAAAGGATGTGGAAAAACAGGAAAACTCCTTTACTGTTGGGAATGTATATGGTGCAGCCTCTGTGGAAGACAGTTTGGCAGTTCCTCAGGAAGCTAAATATAGAATTTCTGTATGATCCAGCATTCCCATTACTAGGCATATATTCAGAAGACTGAAAGCAAGGACAAAAATTGACATTTGCACACTGATGTTCATAGCAGCATTATTCACATTTGCTAAAATATGGAACCAACCCAAGTGTCCACGAACAGGTGAATAGATAAGCAAAATGCAATACATAAACACAATGGAATACTATTCAGCTGTAAGAAGAAATGAAATTGGGATACATATGACAACATCCATGACCCTAGAGGATATTATATTGAGTGAAATAAGCCTGGCACAGAAGGATGAATATTTTAAGGTCTCACCAAAATGAAATAAATATGATGAGCAAACTCAGGGAGGTAAACTCTAGAGCAAACTTATTAGGAAATAGAGGTGTGTTGAGAATCTGACCTAATGCTTAATGTATGGAGCATTAGTAATAAGATTAATTGTAAAAGTGTGGAAGTGAATAGAAAGCAACACATTATAATGAGTATAACTAACACTGCTAATTTATGAATGTGATTGTGGCTGAAAAGGGTAGTCTGTGGAAGTAAATGTCAATAGAAAGGAAAATAGAGAATAAAATATGGCATGTATAACTGATTTTTTTAGTGGATGAAAATTGTGGTTGATAGTATAAATAGAAGAATGCTCTTCTTTTACAAAGTGCTAAGAATATGGTAATACATGGGAAAATTACAACTAATGTAACTTATGGATGATCATTAACAGTAATAATTAAATATTTTGCAGTAATGGCAAGAAGCTAATTTTCAATACTAAGGAACAACAATATGAGGATTTACGGGGGTATGGGATTTTTCCTTTTGGAGTAATGAAAACGATCTAAAATTGACTGACGTGATAACAGCACAACTCTGTGATGAAAATGAGAGCCACCAAGTGTATGCTTCGAATAGATTGTACAAAGCATGGGGCTGTATAACACAGGAATCCAGTGGTAGATGATGACTGTGGTTAACAACACAATATGAGAATGTTTTCTCCTGAATGTTAACAAAAATATAATATTAATACAGCGTGTTAAGAATTGGGTGGGTTGGGGAAAAAAATCCACTAAATGTAAGATATGGCTATAGTTAGCAGTAATATTTTGATGATGCTCTTTCGTAGTTTGTAACAAATGCTTCACAACAATGCAAGTGTTGGTGGTAGGGTGGTGTATGAGAGCTTTGTGTGATGACATGCATGTTTGTTTTGTAAGCTCACAAATTTTACTATACATTTATTGTTTATGTATGTTCGTGTATGAATGGTACACGTCAATAAAATTTATTTAAAAATTCATGTTAATTTAAATGTAAGTAAAATGTTGAATAAAACTCTTGAAAATTTCACCACTGAAGAAGGTCTCCTCAAGGAAAGAATTCACTGTCTCCCAGTTTCCTGGAAAAGAATAACATAAATTTCAGGGAGCCTCTGCCTCCAAATTGGAAACCTACCTTTTAAATATCTTGAGAATGTGTATATAATGAGGTATATCTGCTTAGCCACATAAAAAGGGTGTGCTCTCTTTCTGATTTTTGCAATCTTTTTGCAAATTGCCTGTAATGCATCACTTTCTAGGATTAATGCTTATTCAATAATAAAACAGCTTATTTTTCCTCTTATAACTTTTTGGAGAAGTTTTCATGATTGGAAAAATATTTTAATTTTAATTTTATTTCCTCGAATGTCATCTATCAATGTATAAAAACTATATATTAAATTAAGATGTGTCTGAAAATGTATGCAGATACACATGAATAGTTATTTTTAAAGAGTTTAATTTTATCATATCCACTTTTTAAAATGTAGCATTTAAAAAGGTGATGTTGGCAGCTAGTATAGAGTAAAATTACCTTTATAAATTATTTATAATCCCAGTTTGTTAATTTTTGCATTCAAAATTATTTTGACAATTTTATTTATGGTATTTTAGTATAAGAAATCAGATTAAGAAAATGAGTACACAGGTGTGAATAAAAGACCAAGAACTTCCCTATAAAGCCTTAGAGGATTTAGTAATCTATTTAGCACCTTAGTAACTTTGTAGAAAAAGGTAATCAAAGTTAGAACTAGGACCTATCATGGAATTTAATTCCAACTTTGAATCAGGGTGCAAGCTTTGATTTTGGTTAAACTGTGTATTGCTCAGCTTATTCATCTATAAACTAGGAATTATAATATGTTCTATTTTCATCATTGGGATGCTAATGAAGATTCCTAAATCAATATATAAATCAAGTGCTCTTGGGAAACAATTTGGTTGTAAGGAATCATTGCAGAATAGAGCTCAGAGAATTATAGAATGTAGAAAGACCTTATTGAGAAGGGAGTAGGTTTCAGTGAACTCATAAATTGCCCCATTAGGTATCAGATTATCACTTTTTCCAGTTTATTGACATTAAATAATCTTCAAAAGTGGACAAGAGACATTTGTCAATGTCTCTTTGTATCTTGAAATTGCAACCAAATAGGCATGGTGAATGCATTTCAGTTAACTAGGCAAGTCATAGTAGTTACACACTGCAATGGAATATACATGCAGTGAGGAGATGGGCCATTGCTGATAGATTCAATTGACTTCATTTCACACCAATGAACTCTGAATAGCTATAGATACCCTTTCTTCTGCACCCCAAACTACACACTAAGATTGACCTAATCAGTTTCAAAATAGAATGTAGCAATTACCTCTTCACATGCTTTATGTGACATGCTGATTTTTAATAGAGGAAAACAGCTTTGGGTTATTGGCACAATTGCTTTTCCCCTTGGTTAGGGAGAGTGTTGCTTTGCTTTGTTTTTAAGCATTCTAGTAATTGCTTTTTCTACCATTCAGTGTAGTCAGTTTCTCCAACATGTAATTGGAACTGTTTCACAATTTGTGAATTCCTTTCCTAATATGAGAAGATATAAAAATAATAAAATGTATAATATTTCTGCTAGTCAGTGAGTTTAGAGCAATCAATTATTTTCTATAAAAAGGTGACCTATGGTTGTCTCCTGTGCTGCTTCAGTATTTCTTATTAATGTGTAGTCTAAAAGCAGATTTATCAGAATCAGCATTGCAGGTTCCTTGTAGCTACCTAAACAAATGGGTTCTTAGGGAAGGTTGGGGACTTTTCATGTTATCTAGCTGTACTCAGAAGTGTCAGAGCCTCTAGCCATATGATTTGGCCTCCTATCAGCCAAAGGATAGTTACTCAACCACCCAGTACAAAGCATAAGTTAATTACAGAACAGAATTCTTGAGGATACAGCCAAGCTCTGTCTCTTTTAGTCCTATATATAACAAGATATGAATTCTTCAACACAAATTGGGGACTAAGGTTGGCATTTTTGAAAGAATAAATTTCAGGGTAAGATGAAATATCTTATGTGTGTAGAACCCATTTAATATAATGTAGTTTTGATTAATCCAGGCATCAGATATTTTCTTCCTTTTTATTGTTTCATAATATTCTATTGAATGAATGTGTAACAATTTGTTTATCCATTCACTTGTTCATAGATATTTGGACTCCTACCATTTTTGGCATTTTTGAATAAAACCACTATAAATATTCAAATACTGGGTTCTGTGTGGATATATATGCCATATCACCTTCAATGAAATTTCTGTTCATATCTTTCGACCATTTTCTATATTGCATTATTTTACTCTTCTGAATTGTGAGTATATGTATATATGTGTGTATAGTGAGTTTTCCTCTTTGCAAATTATAGAGATTTTTTTCCATATATTTTCTCCCAGTCTCTGGTTTCTGTTTTCATTTGCTTAACCATTTCTTTTGAAGAGCAGGATTATTTTCAGTGTTGTTTTAATTATCAATACTTTTTTCTTTTATGATACTTGCTTATTTTATCCTTTCTAATAAATTGTTGTCTGACTCAAGTTTTCTTCATGTTTATGATACTTTTTGAGTTCATTTTTAGAAATGCTGCAAAGGTATTTGTTGAAACTCAGTTTTGTTCCTTTTGTCGGATGGATATCCAACTGTTTCCATAAGATTTGTTGAATGGTCAACTTTTCTCCATTGAATTCTGTTAGCTGAAAATCAATTGATGATATATGTGTAGCTGTGTGCTCTCTGTTCTGCATTATTTACCTATGTGACTCTCCTTTCTTAATAAAATACAGTCTTGATAACTGTAACTTGAAATTATATAGTGAAATTAGGTAGTATGAATAGAATAAGCTTGTCTACATCTACAAAAATTCCTGCTGGAATTTCGAATGGAATCATGTTGAATCAATTGATCAATTTGGGAATAATTGAATTCCCAAGTTTTTTGATATATGAACAGGATAGATCTCCAGTACTGATTTAGGTCTTCTTTAATTTAGTTTTGAAATTTTAAAACTATAAATTTTATACATAACTTGCTAGAATTAAACCTAAGTAATTCATGCTTTTATTATTTTAGTTTCAATTTTTGTAAATAGAAATTATTTTAGTTTCAATTTTTAAATATTCAAAGAAATGCAATTTATTTTATATATTGATTTTATATTTGACAACTCTGATAAACTCAATGTTTATTGCTAGCAGATTTTTTGTAGTATTTCGGGTACCTTCTATGTAGACAACCATGTCCTCTGAGAATACAGGCATTTTTATTTCTTCCTGTGCTATCTGCATGTTTTCTGTTTCTTTTTCTTACCTTATTGCAGTGGGGATGAGCTCTGTACAATGTTGAACATAATTGGTGAGAGTGGATATCCTTGACTTTTTCCTGAAATTAAGAGGAGCACATTCTTTTACCATTAAGCATAGTGGGAGACGTAGGCTTATTTTAGATATCCTTTATCAGGCTGTGGAACTTCACTGGATTCCTAATATCCTAAAGTTTGTTTTTATCCATTATGTTAAATTTCATAAAATGCTTCTTTTACATCTATTAAGATAATGATATAGGGTTTCATGTTTAGTCTGTTGACATGGTTACATTATATTTTTTACAATTGAATCCAGGACCTCATACATGGGAAGCAGGCAGTTAACCACTGAGCTACATCTGCTCCCTAATGAAAGTTGTTTTTTTCGCTTATTTGTTTGTTTTGTTTTGTTTAGGAGGTACTGGGGGAAAAGCCCGGGGCCTTATACTTGGGAAACAAGCACTCAACCACTTGAGCTACAATCGCGCTGCTCTTCTTTTTTAATGTAAGCATTTAGGGGTATATATTTCTCTCTCCACACTAATTCATACCTTAAGTGTTGATATGTTGTGTTCTCATTTTCATTCATCTCAAGATATTTACTATTTTCTCTTGTAATTTCTTCTTTGATGCACTGACTGCTTAATGGAGTGCTATTTAACTTCCATAAATTTGTGGATTTTCCAGTTCTTCTTTTGTTATTTATGATTAGCTTCATTATATTATTGGCAGATAAGATGCTTTGTATAATTTCAATCTTTTAAAATGTATTGAAACTTGTTATGTGACCCAACATTTGGTCTATGCTGGAGAATGATCCATGTGCACTTGAGAAGAAAGTATATCCTGCTGTTTTGGGTTGCAATGTTCTGTATACTTTTGTTAGGTCTAGTTCAATTATCTTATTATTCAATTTATCTGTTTCCTTATTCATCTTCTGTCTAAACGTTCTGTCTATTGATGGGAGTGATGTATTGCAGTCTCCAACTATTATTGTGGATGTGTCTATTTCTCCCCTCAGTTTTGCCAGTGTTTGCATTGTATGTTGGGGCATCATGTTTAGGTTCATAAATATTTATGATTGTTATCTCTTCTTAGTGGATTGCCACTTTTATTCAATAACATACATGTTCTGTGCTAGCATAGACTGATTTCCCTTCTTTATGCTGTTTCTGCCCCACTTTACCACTTTATATTTTGCATGTCCATTTTCAGGAAATAAACATTTTTCTTGATCAATTTATTCTGACTCTTACAGGCATTAAAGAGTAGAGTTGTGGATACAATACTTTTGGGTTTTGTATTTACCCTTTTAGCTACCCTTAATGAAGATCTTCATTTCTTCATACTACTGAATATCACTCTCTCCTGTCTTTTCCTTTCAACCTGCAGAACTCCTTAGTAATTCTTGTAGTGCAGGTCTCTTGTTGAAAAATTCTCTCAGTTTCTGTTTATCTGTGAATATTTTAAAATAAATATATCATACCACTGCCTTCTTGCATCCATGGTTTTTTAAAGGAGGTATCAAGAAATGATCTTGGGACCTCAACCACTGAGCTATACCCACTCCCCAAGCCTCCGTGGTTTTTGATGAGAAATCTTCACTAAGTCTTAGTGATGATCCCTTGCATGCAATGAATTGCTATCCTATTGCTGCTTCAGAACTCTCTTTATATTTGTCATTTGACATTCTGATTAGTATGTGTCTTGGAGCAGGGTTATTAGGATTTATTCTGCTTGGAATATGTTTCACTTCTTTGGCATATGTATATTTATGTCTTCCAAAAGAATTTGGAAATTTATGGCCATTATTTCCTCAAATATTCTTTCTGTCCCTTTTCCCTTCTACCAGAGTATGGCAAGGAGTTGTGTGAAATGACAGCTTCCCACTAAAACTTGTAAACATGTTGACTAAAATTAAAGTGCAAACAAAATGAGGAAAAAATCCAAATGTTGTCAATATGTTGACCAGAAATAAAATGTAAAAAAAATTGAAAAAAACATGCTTTCATCATAAGTGATAGCCAGGAATTTCTGCAAATAAATCATATGGGCTGGCTTAATGTCAACCAGATTGGTAATTCTTATAAAAATCCAGTGCAGATGCTTCTTGGCAAACATCTGGTTGAGGCCAATTGACAATGGTCTCTGACTCATTGCTGAGAGATATGCTGCTGCTCTTGCTGACACCCTGTGGTGAGACCAGAAGGATGCCTCCTGAGTCCACTCATTAAAAGATATTCACCTGTAATCCAGTGGCTCTTGGGCTGAGGGTATCCTCCACCTTTAAATATATTGTGTACCCTGACATGGTTATTGCGCATTGGTCATATTGACAGCTTATGATTAAGTAAGCAAAGGCATTGAGCATTCAAACTGTAGTCTTGTGGGGACTGCTTTCAAGTGTTTAGTTTACTTTTGATTTTGATCTGCATTTGGTTAGTTAGGACAATTACATTTACAGGACAGGTAGGTTTGTGCACCTTCTTCTATCAGAAGAGACCTCAGAGGATATTAGTAGAAGGTCCTAATGGGCTCATAACTGTTTCCAATTCCTTCCCTCTCCCTTTCATCCCAAATCTAGAGGGATTGTTCCCCTCATAGTCATCTCCATCAACAAAGAGCCTTTCCCAGACCACTTGGGTGTGAGAAGTAACAGGGTGTGTTGCCTCTCCTCCAACAGAGTAAGGCTTTTGCTCTGTTTGAGGGAAAGATTTCAGTAGAGGTTTAAGAATTAGTTCCCTTTCCATGGCAATGACCATTGCCTTCTTCCATATCTGAAGTACCCAAGAAGGCTCTTTCTAATCTTTCTGGTGAGCCCCCAGTGGTGGTCCCTTGAAAAGAACATATTAGTAAGTATGAACTGTTGGTGTGTCTGCCCTGCCGCTATTCTCCCCATGTTCTGTGCTTTCACGCTAACCCACATTCTATTTTTAGCAATTTGTTAAAGTGTTAGCTGCTTTTTATTTCTGTGGCAGTTGGCACCTCTTCCTCCCATGGAAGTGCATAGGTGGTAGAGTGTGCTTGTCTTCAGTCTCCTTAAGAGGAAATAGGTGTATGTTGCTTGCTTTCAGGTTGTAACCTCAGCTCTCTGATAGGTTAAATGAAAGTTGTGATTTTGTAGTGTACCCAACTTTTACTCATTGTTCATCTGAAAGAAATGATCTTCCCAAAATTTTACATCCTTGGAAGAAGACATTATGATTATTATTATTTAAATCTTCTGTTTAGATGACATATAATCTAAATAAAATAAATACATAACATGGCCATGTTTCCTCTTTGTTTTTCAAATGCTGAGGATTACAGTGTACTAAATAGCAAGTAAAAAAATAATAACATTATATTATTATTTTTATGTCTACCACAAATAACACTTCAACTCTGGTAACAATAATATTTTTTGTTTATCCATAAATAGACAAAATTTTGAAATTTTTATGTAGCTATAATATTAAATATTATAAATTAAAATTTTGAATGTCTTCAGTATGATTTTCTTTCTTTTCAATTATCCAGTGAATCTAGGTATATAAATAAGAATATTTCTAAAAACAAATATAGAGAGTAATTAGTAGATCATGTATAACATATTGCAAAATTAATTTTTACACACTGAGATACCATGGTAAAACAGCAGTATATTTCTAGTAAATAATAACAGTTGTTTTCTTTACCATTAATATATAATGGTATAAATCAGAGGTTGGCAAAATATGTATATTGGTCCAATCCTGACCTGCTTTTGCATGGCCCTCAATGCAAATTGCTTTTACTTTTAAAGACTTGAAACAAAAAACACACAGTAAAACAACAACAAAACAAAAAATAGTATGCGTCAAAGAACATATATGGTCCACAAAGCTTAAAATACTTGCCATCTGTCCCTTTACAGAAAAAGTGTGCTGACTCTTGATGACTTTTGGTATAAATATAGATAATTATATGAGTTAAATTTTTTGAATATTATTATTCAGTAATAATAACATTTTCCAAGATTAACAACTATTATGAGGGAGTATAGCATAAAGGCTAAGAGGACAAGTACTGTTGTAAAATTGTCTGAGCTCACATCCTCTCTTTACCAATTTTTTATTGATTAGTCTTGGAATAATGTTTTAACTCATTTGCCTTAATTTTTTCATCTGTAAAATAATACAAGGTAACTAATTTTCTATTGTAAACATTAAATAAATTACAGCACACAAAGTACTTAGTACAGATCCCAGTGTATCTTAATATTAGTTATATATTTATTAAATTTAAAAAAAAAAGTAAATTTTAAATTGTGACAATGCAAAGATATGCTGTTTAAAATATTAATCACAAAAATAGAGGTAAGCAAAAACACCAATGTATTAATACAGCTGATTTAAGAAAATATAGCTAATATTTATATGCTGCCTTACAATTCAGGCACTACTTTTTTATGTATTCTAATTCTGATACTCTTAACAAGAAAAGAATATCTGCAAGGGCTGAGTTGTTTTGATTTCTTTTGCCCTTGAGAATCCAATATGTACTTTTGTTGTTGGTCTATTCATTTTTTTAAGAAGCTTGATATTACATAAATGTCGTTTAAAAAAATATAGAAGATTGCCATATACCCCGCCCCCTTCCCCTCCCCCACTTTGCCCCATTTTTCATTTCATTGTGGTACATTTGTAACAACTGATAAACTCATGTTAAAGCATTGCAAATAACCATGGTCTATATTTTACATTATATTTTACACTTTGCACTGCATAATTTTATAGGTTTTCACAAAATGTATGATGGCCTGTTTCCGTCATTGCAATGTTATGCAGGATAATTCCAATGTCCCAAAAATGCCCCATATTACATCTTTTTTCCCTCTCCCTCCCCTCAGAACCTCTGGTGACCATTGCCTTTATATCAATCTAGCCAATCACTTCTGAATTCCTAGGACCTGGCACAGTTTCTGGCACATAGAAGGTGCTCAGTATACATCTGTGAAATTACCAAAGAGAATGCCTGAGGGATGGGCATCATAAACAGTCCCACTTTACTTAAGTACAGGGAGATCAAGTGACTTGAATATAGAGACACACTTAAAATGTAGCAGAAATGATTTTGAAACTGTATGTGCTAATTATGAATACAAAACCTTTCGTTTGGGTTTTACCGCCACTTCTATGCTTAACTCATGGTTTGTCATTCAAACATTTGTACATTTTCTTAATCCATGACTTCAATTAGGCAGAATCTCCACTGATACCAACAGCTGCTTACTACATCTGTGCCCCACAGAAGCACAATCTTCCCAATTAAGATGTTCTTGAGAACTTCCACCATGTAGGAAACTAAGCCATTTGCATTTTTGGAGTTTAAGCTTTTATGATTACTAATTTTATTGAGCTCAAAATAGATACATCTAGTTTATAAGAATGGAGTGGAATATAAACACTTAATTTCTTGTGATGGGAAAATCAATGGACTTGCTTGAATAAATCTTTTATGGAAGACCTAGATAAGAACTTCAGCAATGACAGAAGAGAATGTTATAATTGCTTTATTAAAGTGTGCCAACCTGAGGAATGGGGCCATTAATGGAAAATACAATTGGGGAAAAAGTCTACAAGGGGACAGGGGAATAGAGTTAATGATCAATGGCAGCTGTAACTGATAAGATTCCCTTGTAAGAACCTGAGCCTACCTATTACATTCTCATTTGCCATTTTTGACATTTGTACAAAGAAAAAGGAGTCAGTCCTGAAATGATATTCAAGAGAATATCTTCTATACAATGATATGTTAAACCTTTGAAATAGGTTTCTTCCTCTAGTCAGCTTTTATCATCTGTTAGGTTCTATTATGTGCCTGTCTTCTATGAAATTTATTTAATTTAAAAAATGAATCAACTCAATTGTGTCAGGTACTGCTCTAGGCTTGGAGCATACACCACGGAGAAAAATAAACAAATGAGTTTATTTTCCTGGAATTCCTATTTTATTTGAGGATACAGACAATAAAGTATATAAATTAAAATATACTATGCCAGGATGTGATTATTACAGTGATCAAAATATTTTGATGAAATTTAAGATGGCCTGTATCCACCATTGCAAAATCACATAGATCATTTCCATCACCCTCAAAATGCCCCATGTTCCATCTATTCTAGTCCTTCCTCCCCCTCCCGTTGTGACCCATGGCAACCACCAGGCTTCACTCCTTGAAGAATAAGGGTCACAGTTACTTGCAACAACTTTAATGGCTTGACATAGTCCAAAATATAAACCATAATGCAAATCATTGACCATAGTTGGTAGCTATGTTATAATATTTGTACATCAACTGTAACAAATGCACCATTCACATATAAAATGTTACTAATAGGGGAAAGAGGGAGGATGGGTACATGGGAAACCCTATATTCTGTAAGTGACTTTTCTGTAACTTAAAACTTCTTTGAAGACAAAATGAAAAAATAAGACACTGGGGAAATAAATGGAGGAAAATGTCATTATACATACAAGACAACAGATCTTACAGTTATGAAAGACATAATGTCAAAAATCTTTTAAAACATTATTTCATTATTTTTTATTATTCCAAATCTTTTTTTTTTAATTTTTGGTATTTTATTTATTATTTTTAAAACTATCATTATTATTTGATTTTTTTATTAATTGTATTTGCTATTTTGTTGGCTTCATTTTGAAGAAGTTTTGAATCACAAAAGGGTTACAACTATGACAAGGGAGGATCATTTGTGTGGGGTGTCAGTGATAGGGGATACATGAGAGGAGGGCCACCTGGGCACACATATAAGGCATATAAATGTATTCAATTGTTCATGGGGCAATGTCATGGTAGGTGGAGATTCACACAATAACCAGAAGAATATCTAATTCTCATCTTGGGGAGCTCTGCCACTTTCTCTAATGGGACAGCAAGAATCCCCTGAGAACAAGGGAAATGACTGGTGAAGAAGGATGGTCCATTGACGGGCCTTTAATAGTGATGACTGTACTTATGAACCTTTACTCTTGAAATTGAAACTTACCCTAGTGTTATAGGGTGCCTAAGAGTTACCTCTTAAGACCCTCCTTGTTGCTCAAATGTGGCCTCTCTCCAAGCCAAACTCAGGA
The DNA here is from genome assembly GCA_029593785.1 of Cabassous unicinctus. Classification (NCBI taxonomy): domain Eukaryota; kingdom Metazoa; phylum Chordata; class Mammalia; order Cingulata; family Chlamyphoridae; genus Cabassous; species Cabassous unicinctus. Next base: position 96,289 of record JAQZBX010000244.1, read on the forward strand.
TATTTAATGCATTACCTTCCCCCCAGCGTGGGACATGACTCATGGGGATGAGCCTCCCTGGCACAAAGGGATTACTACCAAGCACCAACTAGCAGTGCAAATGGAAAAAGACCTTGACTAAAAGGGGGGAAAGGTAAAGACTAATGAGTTTACATGGCTAAGAGACTTAAAAGTGAGTTGGGAGGTCATTCCAGAAGTTACGCTTATGCATGTTTCAGCAGGATCTCAATGACTGCCAAAGTAAATAATTCCTCAGATAGTGGAGCTTGTGAGGGCTCTGGAAACATTCAGACACTATAGGAAGGGCAGATAGCTCAGGAGTTTGATATCTTGCCAGTGGGCCCTACTTTGCAATTTATGCTCCGCAATGTGACAGAGTTGGACTCAGTTGTGATTTCCCTAAACATGGCTCTTCTGACCCTTCTATTTGAACCTATAATTAGTAGCAAGTTGATAGGTGTACCTCCAAGAGAGTAAAACCTTTGGGCTGTCCATGTGCCAGCTGGGCCCTAAATCGCAACAGAGTTGCAACATCTACTCTCCAGTTCATTGAACTCACCCAGGACAACAAACAAAGAGATGGTGATAGACAAAGACCATCCCAAGGAACTGAGAGAGTCTACAAGTGCAAGTAAGGAAGTCCCATCCATCTGCCCCATTGGATGAAGCCCCCTCTCAATTAGAGGTGGAGTGGGCATCAACATCCCAGAATCCTCAGGATTGGGGAATGAACTATGGACTAAAGTAGACTTACTGGTACTCTACTATAGACTTATTGTAATTCTAGCAATGGAAGAAATTATATCTTTGATGTGGAGGCAGTGGCCACTGGAGGTAGAGAGTTAAACTGCAACGTAAACTATAATCAGTGCTTAGTGACAATGCTCCAAAATGTTTTCATCAATTGTAATGAATGTACCACACTAATGAAGGATGTTGTTAATGTGGGAAAATGTGGGGGGTGTAGGGAGCAGGAATATGGGAATCTCCTATATATTTATGTAACATTTATGTACTCTAAATATCTTTTTAAAAAATAATATATATATATATATGTAATAAAAAGACTGAGATCATTAACAAAAAATACAAATTAAAAAAAATTTAAAAAGCAGAAAAATCCCATACCCCTTAGCAACCACCTCTCAATCCCTCTACCCTACCCCAGCCCTGTATAACCAGTAAACTAATTCTGTCTCTATAGATTCATTTACATTTACATTTATACAAATGGAATTATGTCATATGTAATACTTTGTGTCTGGTTTCTTTCACTTAGCATAATTTTTTAACTGATTGTAATTTTTTTTAAATTAGAGAAGTTGTAAGTTTACAGTAAAAGTCAAATAAAAAATACAACTTACCATATACTTCCTTAAGGTTGACACTTTGCATTGGTGTGGTACCTTTGTTTCAATTCATGAAATAATATTAAAATATTACTACTAACTCTAGTCCATAGTTTGCACTAGGTATATTTTCCCATATACATTCCTATTACTAACATCTTGTAATAGTGACATACATTTGTTATTGTTGATGAAAGATCATTATTATATTTGTATTATTCACCACAGTCATTGTTTACCACAGGGCTCACTATCTTATACAGTTCCATGTTTTATCCTCTAGCTTCCCTTCTTATAACATATATGACTCAAAACTTCCCCTTTCAACCACATTCACACACATAATGCAGTGCTGTTAATTATACTCACAGTAAAGGATTACCATCATCTCTATCCATTTCAAAACATTTACAATCAACTTAAACAGAAACTCTGCAAAAATCAAGCATCAGGTCCCCATTCATAAGTTTTACCTAAGACTTCTTTCCTACAAAACTACTGACTTCAGTTGTGTTTCACAGAGGAGATGGATGGAATCCCTGCTTCTGTATGTATTCAAAACTTTGTAACTATAATTGGATAATCATGCTTTGAAGGGATTTTGACAAATGGCATGCTCAAAGATGATGACTGAGATGGAAGGTGGATGCTAAGGTTTCCCTTCTCATGTAGCATTAAGAGTAACTACCATAGGTCAAAATATATCATGTGTAGAAGAAGCTAAACTCATAAATACTTGTTTTTTAAATATATCTTTCTGTTACCCAATAAAGGAATAATATTCTAAAAAATAAGACAAATAGAGGAAAAGGTAGCAAAAAGTTAAATGTCTAAATCAAAAATACCAAATACAAATGATAAAACCTGTAATTCTAAAAGATGAAGCAATGCCCATTATTAGAAAAAAAATAGTTTAAACCAGCCACTAAAAGTAGCCATCATGAAAGGACTGAATTTTATTATAGGAGAAATATTTAAAGTACTGGTTTGTAAGCTGTAGCATTCCTGAATTTTGAGGATTCTGGTCTAAAGCCTATAGAGAGGGAGCAATTTGCTCCCAACCTTCAGTTTGCACCTATGACAAGCATTAGGTGTTACTACTTGCAGAACATGAATTTAATTGGTTTCTAAGAATGGTCCCAAATCTCCTTATCCATATCTCACCATTAATAGCCCTTTTCTCAATTTTGTAAATTCTTCCTTTGGACATTTTGCTAAAGCTCATAAAAATTGGCTTTAATTTATTCTATATTGTGTCTAGTTATAGACCACTTTAAAATAACAATAAAGAAACTTTAGTAGTGAATCTGTGGAGGCTAATTTAACTCACTTGGCTCCTTTTAAAATAATGAGTCCTTAACAAGTAATATGCTATTTTAGTCTCATTCTAAAGGCAAAAACTGTGGAGACTCAGGTAATAAAACATATTTTTTTCAGATTTTATCTAAATTGAGCTGTGTCACTGATAATGTATAAACTACCCTGCAATTACTTTCATAAGTTTTTAAAGTTCATATACTTTAAAAAAATGGATTTGAACTTCCCAATCAATCCTCTAAATGTATAGTCCAGAAGAACTGATATTCAGAAATATTTTCTATCAAGGAACACAAAATATACTTCAGTTGCATAAGAGAGTATAATCATATATTTAACAAGCAAATACTCACTTAGATTAAAATAATAAAGTATAACATTGAAACAGAGTGACCTCAAAATTTAACCAATTTATCATGCTGGGGTAGTAAAATTTGTATTTAGAAATGGATTCAATTATTGCTTATTTTAACTGATCAGCACATAAAACAGGATGAAAACAGTATTTGAAAAATATCAGGGGGAGAAAAGGTCACTTTGAATTGAGATAGGCAAAAAGGTTTGTGGGTAAGTTGAGCCCAAAGAGAACTGTCAGTAAAATAGTGTGTGTACCCTCTGTCTTTCTTTTCAAGAAGGAAGGACCATATTATTTGTGAGGATGAAGTTATGTCTAATTACACTCCTAAGCACACATACACATACATGAACACACATCATTTGCTTAGTAACCGTTTACATTCAGGTGCTTTTAGAGAGGCTTATAGGTGAAAGTTCATGATGAGAATGCCGGAATGCTGGAACACATCAGAAGATAAATTGTGGAGAGGAAACATGGAAACATGAGAGTAATCTCCTTTTGTTTCACCAAGTTAGAAAGATTCATTCCAGTATGTGTTTCTTCCTGTTGATATGCTGAACAAAAATTAAAAAATAAAATATGCTAGTGTCACTGAATTTATTTCCTCATAAAATTTAATTCTTTAACACAATATAACCACTAAATTTTGCTGTTACTATTTTCCCATTTTTTACTACTAATATTATATTTTCTTAGTCAACAGCTACTCCCTAAATATTACATGTGGCAAAAGAAGGTGAATAATGAAAGCAATCAGAAGTAATTTATCATAATGCCATTGTATAAGAGTAAGTAAAATCACCTTAAACATAAGGATCCAGATTGCCTAGGGAAAACAGTTATACACAAATATATTAATTTTTCACTATTACCATTCCCATCTTTACAAGTTCACATTTAGCAAGAATTAGTATTTTGATCCTTTGTGCATACTACAATTCTTTCATGTACAATACTTTTTTATGAATTTCCAAAATAAGGGGTCATATAAAAAATTAAACATCATTAAATATTACCAACATATCAGTGTTTTGAATTTCAATAAAATTTTAAAAGATTTTTTAAACATTAGGAAGAATTTTTAAATAGGATAATATAATAGGAATTACAGTTTGCTTAAATAAAACTTTTGGGAAAATTCATTTAAAACTATAAGTTGTTTCGTTTTAATACAGAAATGAAAATATAACTATATTTTTTCATTTGAAATAATGATTGAGGTAGTAAAAACATAAATAGCATTAGTTTTTTCTCTTTTTTATTATTAGAGAATTTGTAGGTTTATGGGAAAATCATGCATAAAATATAGAATTCCCATATACCACTCTATTATTGGCACCTAGCATTAGTGTGAGAATTTGCTACAATTGATGAAAGAACATTTTAATAATTATACTATTAACAGTAGCCTAAGGTTTACTTTAGTGTTCATTGTTTGTGTTGTATTGTCCTATGGATTTTTTAAAAGTTTGTCATTCTAGTAACACATATACAATTAAAAATCCCCCCTTTTAACCACATTCAAATATATAAGACATCCTGTTAATTACCTTCATAATGTTGTACTGTTAGCATCATCATCCATTACTAACACTTTTCCATCATTCAAATGGAAACTATACAATTTAAGCATTAAATCCCCATTCCCTCCCCTCAACCTAGCCTCTGATAAACTATACGCTAGTTTATGACTTTTTGAATTTGGTCATTTTAATTATTTCATATAAATGAGATGATAAAATACTTGTCTTTTTGTGTCTGGCTTATTTCATTAAACATGTTTCCAAGGTTTAATCATGTTTGGATGTGTCAGAACTTCATTTTTGTGGCTGAATAATATCCCATTCTATGTATATAACACATTTTATTTATCCACTCATCAGTTGATGGACACCCTTGGCTTGCTTCCGTCTTTTGGCAACTCTGAATAATGCCTCCATGAACATCGGTGTGCAAATATCTGTTTTAGTCCCTGCTTTCAATTCTTTTGGTTCTATACTGAGAAGTGGAATTGCTGGGTCATATGATATTTCTATACTTAATTTTCTGAAGGATCACCAGACTCTTCCCCAGCAACTGCATCATTTTACATTTCCACCAAAAATGAATGCATGTTCATATTTCTCCACATCGTCTCCAATACTTGTTATTTTTCTTTTTTAAAAAAAAACATAGCAGCCATTCTAGTGGATGTGAAATGGTATCTCATTGTGGTTTTGATTTGCATTTCCCAAAATCACTAAATAGCCATCTATAGATCTTCTTTGGAGAAAGGTCTGTTCAAGTCTTTTGCCCATTTTTAAATTAGACTGTTTGTCTTTTTGTTGTTGAGTTATGGGATTTCTTTATATATTCTTTATATATAAGGATTTATGTATTAAATCCTTACAGAATATGCAGTTTCCAATTTTTTTCTCCCATTGTGTAGGTTGCTATTTAGCTTTCCTGATGTATTTCTTTGATGCACAAATGTTTTTAATTTTGAAGGGATCTCATATATCTATTTTGCCTTATGTTGCTTGTACTTTAGGTGTAACATCTAAGAAACCATTGTATAGCACAATGACCTAAATATGCTTCTGTATGATTTCTTCTAGAAGTTTTATACTTTTGGTTCTTATATTTAGGTCTTTGATCCGTTTTGAGTTGTTTTTATTTTTTATATGGTGTGAGATAGGGGTCGACCTTAAATGTTTTGCATATGGATATCCGTTTTTCTCAGCACTATATGTTGAAGAGATTATTCTTTCCCCATTGAGTGGAATTGCCATCCGTGTCAAAAATCAACTGACCATATGGAGAGCGTACATAGCTCAAGTGGTGAGAGCCTGCTTCCCACATATGAGGTCCTGGGTTCCATTCCCAGTATCTTCTAAAAACAAAAACAAATAAACAAGCAAACAAACATAAAAACCAACTCAAGGGAGCTGGTGTGGCTCAGTGGTTGAACATCGGCTTACCACATATGAGGTCCTGGGTTCACTCCTTGGCTCTGGTACATTAAAAAAAAAATCAATTGACCATAGATATGAGGATTTATTTCTGAACTCTCAATTCAATTCCATTGGTCTATATGTCCATGCCTGTGCCAATACTATTCTGTTTTGATTTTTGATTATTGTACCTATGGAATAAGTTTTGAAATTGTGAAGTGTGAGTCCTCCAACTTCATTCCTTTTTTTTTTTTTTTCAAAATGGTTTTTGGCTATTCAGGATCCCTTAACCTTACATATAAACTTAAGGATTGGTTTTTCCATTTCTGTAAACAAAACTGTTGGAATTTAGATTGAGACACATTGAATCTGTAATCATTTTGGGTAGAATTGTTAGGTTAACAATACTTAGTCTTCCATTCTAGGAACACAGAATGTAATCACATTTATTTAGATTTTCTTTGACATATTTTAGCAATGTTTTGCAGTTTTCTGTGTACAGGTCCATTACATCCTTAGTTAAATTTATTCATAGCTATTTGATTCTTTTAGTTGCTCTTTTAAATGGAATTTTTTTTCTTGATTTCTCTGCAGATTCTTCCTTACTAGTGTGAAGAAACACTACTGACTTTTGCCTGTTGATCTTGTACCCTGCCAATTTGTTGAATTTTGTTAGTTCTAGTAATTTGTTGTGAAATTTTCAGGATTTTCAATATATAGAATCATGCCATTCACAGATATGGAAAGTTTCACTTCTCCCTTTCCAGTTTGTATGCCTTTTATTTCTTCCTCTTTCCTAATTGCTCTAGCTAGAACTTAAAGCACAATGCTGAATAACAGTGGTGAAACTGAGCATCCATATCCCATAAGTTTTGGTGTGTTGCATTTTTGTTTTCATTTTCCTCAAGTTATTTCATACTTTCTTTTGTGATTTCTTTTTTAATCCATTTGTGGTTTAAGAACGTGTTTTTTATTTAAAATTTTTTTCAATGCATATTTGTTTTCTTTGGTTTCAGTTATTTGCTCCTTTCTCTACACATGCTTCAAACATGCAAATTTAATTTTGAAGTGTAAAGCACTTGTCACATATTATAGCCTCTGGTTGATGCTATTTTCCTCCAAAGAGATTTTAATTTTTTGATATGGCTGGTCATTAAAAGATGACCATATCACCTAAATTTTGCTTTGGAATGAGCTTGTTGAATCTTGGTTGCAATCATTTATTTCATTACTCCAAGAGCAGTATGCTAAGAACATAGTTCTTCAAGAGTCCTAACTCAAAGCCTGATGTATACACCAGAGATTCCCAACCAAGCTATGCCTGAACTTAATGAAACTGCTACCCTACCATGTGAAACTGCTGGAAAACTTATTTTAGAGGTACAGCCACTTAACTATCTCTTTCAGTTAACCTCCGCCTCATAGACTTCCACCTGTTAGCCATTATGAATAGTGTGAATAATGCCTCTATGCACATTAGTGTACAAATATCTCTTTGAGTTTCAGCTTTCTATTCTTTTGGGTATATACTGAGAAGTGGAATTGCCAGGTCATATAGTAATTCTATACTTAACTCTGAAGAATTCCTGTTATGTACAATTTCAGTTACCATGGTTTAGTTAAATAACACCAGTCTTCCAACAACATGTTTCAACTTTGCCATGGTATATTAACTATGAGAAAATGAATAAAACAAAAACTTTACTACTAGATTTTAAGTCCATGAGAAACAACATAAATAACAGATGTCAATAGTAATGAGTGAATAATCACATCACTTCTTTCAAATTCTGTTGGTGATTGATCACTATACATCTGTTAGTCAGTTCATTCACAGACAACAAAGCATATTGTTGTGTTGCCCGCTTGTGTACTAGTAATAAACCCATGTGAAAATTGAAAAAAAAATAAAAACTGGATATTTGAAAGAGGAAACTGGCCAACTAAGATGAAAATGCAACAAAGAAATAAAATGTGATAACACTGGAAGTGAAATTGGAGATGATAAGAAGATTTGAAAATGGTGACAGCCAAGCAAAAATAAGTTGTACCCTAGGCCTGCAAGAAGGTTTGGTATGATGCATAATTTAAAAGAGTCTGAATATTAAAAAGAAAAAGTTCCTTCAAAAATTTTTAGTTTAAATTGCACTGGGTGTCATGGTCCATCCTCCTTCACTAGGCACCACCCCTGTACTTGGCAGATTCTTGCTGTCTTGTTAGAGAATGTAGCAGAACTCCCCAGGATTGGAATTCTATATTCTTTCAGTTGTTGAGTTGGGAGATCATTCCAGAGGTTATGCTTATGCACGTCTCAGCAGGATCTCATTAACTGCCAAAGTAAATATTGCCTCAAATAGTGGGCTCTAGAGACATCCAGACACTATAGGCAGAGCAGAAAGCTCAGGAATTTGGCACCCTGCCAGTTGGCCTTACCTTGGAACTTATGCTCCCTAGTGTGACAGAGTTGGACTCATTTGTGTTTCTCCTACACATGGCTCTTCAGCCCCTTCTATTTGAACATATGGTTAGTACTACACTTGATAGTTGTATGTCCAAAAGACTTAAATCTTTGGTTTGACCATGAGCCAGTTGAGTCCTGAATCTCATCAGTTGCAACAGCTACTCTCCAGTTAATTGGACTCACCCAGGACAACAAACAAGGTGATGGTGATGGACAACACCCATCCCAAGAAACAGAGAAAGTCTGCAATGGTAAGCAAGAGAGTTCCATCCATCTGCTCCATGGGATCTAAGCCCCCTCTCAATTAGATACAGAGTGGGCATCACCACCCCAAAATCCTTAAGACTGGGCAATGAACAATGGACTAAAGTAAACTTACTATTATTCTACTATAGACTTATTGTTATTGTATCAATGGAAGAACTTTTATCATTGATGTGGAGGCAGTGGCTCACCAGAGGCTCTGAGGGGAGGGAGAGGGAAAAATAGATGTAATATGGGGGATTTTGGGGACATTGGAATTGTCCTACATGTTGTTGCAATGATGGATACAGGCTGTGGCAGTTTGGTATAGTTTATGAATTCCAAAAATAGATATTGGATTGTGTTTGTAAACTGATCTGTTCCTCTGGGCATATTAGATTGTAATAGACTCAGAGGATTCACTCTACCTTATTAAATTAAGGTCAGGGCTTTTATTTGACCATGTCATTAGGGAAACTCAGTTTAAGTTCTCGCCTAAGCTACCCTACAGCTGTGGGCTATAAAAAGGGATGATCAATCAAAGACAGGGAAGTAAATACATGGAGAAGGAGAACACAGAGAGTTGAGTTTTTGATGCTGGAGCCCTGAGGAGAAAGCCAAGCCATTCGCCTGATATATCACAGCTGATAGAACAGGTTCATAAGTACAATCATCAATATCAAGGGCCTGGCATAATGGTCTGTCTTCCTTTACTAAGTATTGCCCTTACACTCAAAGGATTCTTGCCATTTAATTAGAGAATGTAGCAGGACTCCCCAGGATTGGAATTCAATCTTCTTTCAGTTATAGTGTGGGTCTTCACCCACTGAGACAATGCCCATGAACACTTGAGTATACTCATATACCTTAGAGGCATGCCCCAGGTGCACCCCTCCCCAAACATCCCACTATTACGAACACCCCTGCACCAGTGTTTCTCTGCTGCCACAGTTGTGACTCTTCTGTGATGCAAAAATTCTCCAAAAACAAAGCCAACAAAATAACCAAATAAAATAAGAAAATGAAATAAGGCTAGTTTTAAAAATAATAAATAAAATACAAAAAAAATTAAAATTGAAATAATTTAAACAATTTTTAGACATAGTGTTTTTCATCACTGTAAGATCTGTTGTCGTGTATGTACAGTGACAATTTCTTCCATATTCTAGTGTCTTATTTTTTCCATTTTATCTTCAAAGAAACTTTAGGTTACAGAAAAGTCACATAGAAAAATATAGGGGATTCCCATATACCTCACGTCCTCCTCATTTTCCATTTTCTACTATTTAAAATATTTTACATGCAGATGGTACATTTGTTACAATTGATGTACAAATACTGAAGTATTCTTACAAGCCATGGTTAGTGGTCTTCATTATGGTTTGTATTTTGGACCATATACTTTTATAGATTTTGACATAATTTAAAATGGCCTGTATCCGTTATTGCAAGATCATGCAGAACAATTCTAATGGCTAAGAATGATCTATGTTCCATGTATTCTATTATTCCCTCCTCTTCCCCTCGGAACATATGGGAAGCAATAAATTTCATTTTTTGAAGAATAAAATTCATAGTTACTTGCAATAATATTGAGGGCTAGACATATTAGTCCATTTTCTTTTATTAGGCACTGCCTATGTTCTCGAGGGATACTTGTCCCTCTAATTGAGACCATAGCAGGACTCCCCAGGATGAGAGATTAATATTTTCTTTTTTATTGTGTGTGTCTCCACTCACAGAGATAACAGAGAGTGGAGACAAGATGAATCCTTCATATTCCATAGAAGCATGTCCCAGGGTGCGCCCTATCTCGTGTGTTCCCCACACCAATCACCCCACACAAGTAACCCTCCCCTACCAACATTTTCAAAAGAACATTCCCCAGCGTTCACCTGTTCCTTTATCCAGCCCTCCCCCCAGTTCCATGGATAGTCCAACCCAACCATCCCACCCTACTCCCTCTCACAGAGCAGCACCAATCCCAATCACATCACTGCACCACCCTCACACCCATCCATTGCCCAACCACACCCTTCCACCTTATCATAGATTTTTCCCATATGGGCATTGGCTCACCACCCTCTACAACCTTTCTGTCTCTTGTAAACTTATCTTCCAGACTCGAGCTCTATGAGTCTGCTTAATTTGCTTAAGTCGTATCAGTGAAGTCATGAAATATTTGTCCTTCAGTGCATGGCTTACTTCACTTAACATAAGGTCTTCAAGATTCATCCATATTATCCCATGTGTTAATACCACATTCATTCTTACAGCTGAGTAAATTTCCATTGTATGTACATACCACAGTTAGCTTATCCATTCATCTGTTGATGGACATTTGGGTTGCTTCAAACTTTTGGCAATAGTGAGTAATGCTGCTATGAACATTGGTGTGCATATATCTGTTCGTGACCCTGCTTTCAATTCTTCTGGGTATATACTCAGCAGTGGGATTGCTGGATCATATGGCAGTTCTATAGTTAGCTTCCTGAGGAACCACCAAACTGTCCTCCACAATGGCTGGACCATTCTACTTCCCACCAGCAGTGGGTAAGTGTTCCCATTCTTCCACATCCTCTCCAACACTTGTAGTCCTCTGTCTTTTTAATAGTTGCCAGTCTAATGGATATAAGATGATATCTCATTGTACTTTTGATTTTCATTTCCCTAATACTAGAGATGTTGAGCATCTTTTCATGTGCTTTTTAGTCATTTGTATTACTTCTCTGGAGAAGAGTCTATTCAAATCACTAGCTCATTTTTAAAATGGGTTATTGGTCTTTTTATTTTTGAGATTTAGGGTTACTTCATATATGCTGGGTATTAGTCCCTGATTGGATAGATGGGTACAAAATATTTTCTCCCATTGAGTAAGCTGCCTTTTCACTTTATTGACAAACTCTTTTGAGGTGCAAAAGTTTTTAATTTTGAGACAGTCCCATTTATCTATTTTTTTGTTGTTGCTTGTGCTTTGGGTGTAAAGTTCATGAAACCATTTCCTACTACAAGATCTCATGATGCTTCCCTGCATTATCTTCTGGGAGCTTTATGGTCTTGGCTCTTATATTTTGATATTTGATCCCTCTTGAGTTAGTTTTTGTATAAGTCATGAGATTGTGATCCTCTCTCATTTTTTGGATATGGATATTGTCCAAGCACCATTTTTTGAAGAGGCCATTCTTTCCCAGTTGAGTGTGCTAGATGGCTTTGTTGAATATCATTTGACTGTATATGTGAGGATCTATATCAGAACTTTCAACTGGATTTCATTGGTCAGTATGTCTATCCTTGTGCCAGTACCATGCAGTTTAGACCACTGTAGTTTTTTAGGATGTTTTAAAGTTAGGTACTGTGGTTGCTCCAATTTCTTTTGTCTTTTTCAATATGTCTTTGGCTATTCAGGGCCCCTTGCCCTTACAAATAAATTTCATAGTTAGCGCTTCCAATTCAGTTAAAAAAAAATGCTGTTTTAATTTTTAATGGGATTGCATTAAATCTGTAAAACAATTTGGGTAGGATTGATGTCTTAATGATGTTTAGTCTTACAATCCATGAACAGGGAGTAGTCTTCAATTTATTTAAGTCTTCTTTGATTTCTTTAACAATGTTGTGTAGTTTTCTGCATACAAGTCCTTTATATTTTTAGTTAAATTTATTCTTAGGTATTTGATTCTTTTAGTTGCTATCGTAAATGGGATTTTTCTCTTGATTTCCTTCACAGTTTGCTCATTATTGGTGTACAGAAATGCTACTGAATTTTTGCACATTGATCTTATAACCTGCCACTTTACTGAACTCATTTAAAAACTCTAGAAGCTTTGATGTAGATTTCTCAGTGTTTTCTATGTATAAGATATAGTCATCTGCTAATAATGAAATTTTTACATCTTCCTTTTCAATTTGGATGCCTTTTATATCTTTTTCTTGCCTAAGTGCTCAAGCAAGTACTTCTAATACAGTGTTAAATAAGAGAGGTGAAAGTGGGCATCCTTGTCTGTTTCCAGATCTTAGAGGGAAAGATTTTAGGATTTCACCATTGAATATGATGTTAGCTGTGGGTTTTTCATATATACCCTTTATGATGTTGAGGAAGTTTCCTTCCTATCTTTTGAATTGTTTTTATCAGGAAAGGGTACTGTATTTTGCGGAATGCTTTTTCTGCATCAATAGAGATGATTATGTGCTTTTTAAAATTTTTGATCTGTTAATGTGGTGTATTACATTGACTGATTTTCTTATGTTGAACCATTCTTGCATACCTGGGATGAAACCCACTTGGTCATGGTTTATAATTCCTTTGATGTGTTGTTGAACGGGATTAACATGTATTTTGTGGAGGATTTTAACATCCACGTTCATTAGTGAGATTGGTCTGAAGTTTCCTTTCTTGTGGCATCTCTTTGTGGTTTTGGTATTAGGGTATTAGGGTGACGTCAGCACTGTAGAATCAATTAGGCAATGTTCCCTAAACTTCTACTTTTTGGAAGAGTTTAAGCAGGATTGGTATTACTCTTTCATGAATGATTGGTAGAATTCACCTGTGAAGCCATCTGGTCCTGGGCTCTTCTTAGTTGGGAGGTTTTTGATGTCTAAGTCTATCTTGTTACTTGCTTAGTCTATGTGGACTGCTTGTGTGTTTCTAGGAACTTGTCCATTTCCTCTAAATTATCTATCTTGTTATCATATAATTTTTCAAAGTATCCTCTTATAATACTTGTTATTTCAGGGATTCAGTGGTGATATCTCCTTCCTTGATTTTTATTTTATGCATTTGCATCTTCTATCTTTTTTTCTTTGTTAATCTAGCTAAGGGTTTGTCAATTTTATTAATCTTCTCAGATAACCAGCTTTTGGTTTTGTTTATTTTTTCTCCGGCTTTCTTATTTTCAATTTCATTTAGCTCTGCTCTAATCTTTTTTGTTTCCTTCTTTCTACTTACTTTGGGGTTAGTTTGTTGTTCTTTTTCTTATTCCTCCAGGTGTTCAGTTAGGTCTTTGATTTTACCTCTTTATTCTTTTTTAATATAAGCATTAATGGCTATGAATTTCCCTACAGCTTGTGCTGGATCACAAATGTTTTGATATTCCTTTCAATGTAGTTACATTCCTTTCAATGTAGTTACTGATTTCTTTTGCAATTTCCTCCTTGACCCACTGTTTGTCTAAGAGTGTGTTGTTTAACTTCCATATCTTTGTGCCTAATCTGGTTATCTGCTCCTTACTGATTTCCAGTTTCATTCCATTGTGGTCAGAGAAATTTCTTTGTATAATTTCAAACTTTACTAATTCATTGAGTGTTGTTCTGTGGCCCAGCATGTGGTCTCCTGGAGAGTAATCCATATGCACTCAAGAAGAATGTATATCCTGCAGTATTTGGGTGGAATGCTTTGTATATGTCTATTAGGTCCTCATCTTTTAATGCATAATTCAAGGTTTTTGTTTCTTTATTGATTCTCTGTCCAGATGTTCTGTCTAATGGTGATTATGTTGTATTAAAGTCCCCCACTATAACTGTAGAAGCATCTATTTCTCCACTTAGTTTTTCCAGTGTATTTCTCATGTATTTTGAGGCACCCTGGTTAGGTGCATAAATGTTTATGATTGTTCTTTCTTCTTGATATGTTATCCCTTTTATAAGTATACAGTGGCTTTCTTTGTCTCTTACAATAATTTTGCATTTAAAATCTATTTTGTCCAAAATTGATATTGCTACTCTTGCCCTTTTTTGGTTATTGTCTGCATGTAAAATTGTTTTCTATCCATTACTTTTTAACCTTCTTGGGTCCATGGGTCTAAGGTAGGTTTCTTGTAGACAGTATATAGATGAGTCATATTTCCTTATCCATTCTGCCAATCTATGTCTCTTCACTGGAGAGTTTAATCCATTAATATTCAGTGTTATTAATGTCAAGAAATTACTTACATTAGCCATATTTTCTTTAGATTTATGTATGCCATATGTTTTTGTATTTCTCTTTTAATTTTTTAGTTGTTCTTACATTCTCCTTCAACTCTCCCTTTCCTGGTTTTCCTTTTGACCTGCAGAACCCCCTTTAGTATTTCTTGAATGGTAGGTCTTATTGACAAACTCTTAATTTCTGTTTATCTGTGAATATTTTGAACTCTCCCTCATTTTTGAATCCCAGCTTTGCTGGATGGAGAATTCTTGGCTGGCAGTTTTTTCTTTTAGCACCTTAACTGTGTCATACCACTGACTTCTCACTTCCATAGTTTCAGATGAGAAATCAGCACTGAATGTTATTGAGCTTCCCTTGTATTTGATGGATCTCTTTTCTCTTGCTGCTTTCAGTATTTTCTCTTTGTCTTGAGCACTGGGCAATTTGACAAGTATATATCTTGGGGTTGTCCTGTTAGGATTTATACTGTTTGTGGTGTGCTGCGTTTCCAGGATATGTGCATCCATGTTTCTCAATATAATTGAGAAACTTTCAGTCATTATTTCCTCCAACACTCTTCTGCCTCCTTTTCCTTCTCTTCTCCCTCTGGATGCCTACAATGCATATGTCTGTTTGTTTCATGTTGTCATTCATATTCCTAAATCCCTGCTGGATTGTTTCTATTTTTTTATCTATCTGTTCTACTATCTGCCTGGTTTCAGCAGTTTTATCATCCACATTTCTGCTTCTTTCCTCTGCCTGTTCAAATCTGCTGTTATGTGCTTCCAGTGTATTTTTTCTATCTTTCACTGTGCCATTCATAACCATTATATCCGTTATCTTTTCATGCACAGTTACAATTTCTTTGGTATATTCTCCCAGTGTCTTCTTAATTTCCTTAATCTCTTCCTTCACTTCATTAAGTTGATTCATGATATTTGTTTGGACAGCTCTGATTAGTTGTTCCATGTTCTGCATCTCCTCCTGTTTTTTAATTTATTTGTTGGACTGGGCCATGTCTTCCTGTTTCTTAGTATGAGTTGTAATTTTCTGTTGGTTTCTAGGTATCTGTTTATCTTGATATGTTTACTCAGTTGACTGGCTTCTCTTTCTACTCTAAGGTTATATTTTGTTGTTTTGGTGTGTGTGGTAAAGTTTCACTTTGATACTTCATTTTTCTTATTCTATTTCCTTGCTGTTGTCTATGTTCCTTTGGGAAAAAACATAGGACCAGAGAAAAGGAAAGAGATAAGACGAGAAAAAGAATATTAGTAATAATAATAGTAAAAATAGAAGAGGAACCATACAAGACTTAGGAAAATGAATAATTCACACAAATAAGAAGTACAATGGAATAAAAATTAAAAAATGGAATAGAAATAATGAAATGAGAAACAAAATAGAGAATAATATATAGAATGAATTAAAAGACTGGAATGATGAGATTAAAAAAGAAAAGAAAAAAAGGAAAAAAGAAAAAAAATAGAAAGAAAACATAGAAAAGAGAGAAAGAGAGAAATGTAAACAAGAAAAATTGAAGACCAAACAAAAGAGGTGGAATGAAAGAACAACAACAGAAAATCGAAGATAGAAAAATGAAGGAAAGAAAAGATATAGCATAGGTAGAAAAAATCAGTAAAAGAGAAAAAAAGGAAACAAAGAAAGAGGAATCACAACAAACAATAAACAAGACAGCAGCAACTAATAAAAAAGAAAGGAAAAAGAAAGAAAGAAAAAGAACAAGGAAAACAGCTTTCCCTCTTAGGCACCTAAGGAGTTTCTCAGGCTGCCAGTGTTCATCAATAAATCACCCTGCAGCCTACCCTCTGCAGGTTTTGAACCAGGTTTTAGTGAGTAAATTAAGAAAAAAACAAAAAAAATAAGGAACCTTTGAGAAAAAAAAAGAGAGATCAACAAAAGTTAATACAAAAAGAATGTCTATATGTTCCCTGCCATAGAGTATCAACTGGATGTCTGATAACCTGGTAGATCACTTCTCTAAGAAAAGTCAAGAATTGAACCAGGGACCTCATATATGCAAGGCAGGAGTTCCTCCACTGAGGCAAACTGTCCCCTTGGTTATTTAGCATGTCAGAAAGCTATCCATCCCATTTCCCATAGGCAGTTTAGATTCCTAACAGTTTGAATGAGTCCTGCTGATTAGGTGCCTGTCTGTCTCTGCCCCTTCTCTAATCTAATTCCTCTCTTTTTCTGGGCTGCTGGTTATGACAGCTTGCCTGAGGGGATCCTGTCTCCCTTCTCCCTGTTGGTTCAGGGACCCTTCTGATATTCAAAGGGGACTCAGCTGGCCAAACTCACTGCAAAGAAACTACTCTCCACCCTCCCAGACCCCTCTTCTCCTAGGGAATGCCCCCTTACACTCCATTCAAAGCAGTGAGCCAGGGTCTTCACCTAGGCTATTTGCCCTGAGGATGGGGTATATGTGTCTCTTCCAGCCACAGGTGAGAGCAATTTCAATTTTCCTCTGGCTTCTTTATCTTTCCAGTACCCTCCTAGATGACTCAGAAGACCTTCCCATTCTATATATATCCAAAGCAACTTCTTCAGATAGGTCTCTGCCCCTCTGTTTTTTTGCTGTGAGAGGGTCAGACTCTGCTTACCTACCTTGGTGCCATTTTCCCAGAAGTCAGTTGGGAGATTTTTGGTGACTAATTCAATCTTGTTACTCTTGATTGGTCGGTTGAGTTCATCAATTTCTTCTTTCATCAATGTAGGCTGCTTAAGTGTTACTATAAATTTGTCCATTCAATCTACGTTATCCATCTTGTTGGTATACAGTTTCTCAAAGTATGCTCTTATGATACTCTTTATTTCTGTGGGATCAGTGATGATATCAGCTTCTTGTTTCTTATTTTATGTATTTGCATCTTCTCTCTTTTATCTTTGTTAGTTGAGCTAAGAGTTTGTCAGTTTTATTAATCTTATCAAAGAACCAGCTTTTGGTTTTGTTAATTTTTTCTAGTGCTTTTTTATTTTCAATTTCATTTAGCT
The DNA here is from genome assembly GCA_029593785.1 of Cabassous unicinctus. Taxonomy (NCBI): domain Eukaryota; kingdom Metazoa; phylum Chordata; class Mammalia; order Cingulata; family Chlamyphoridae; genus Cabassous; species Cabassous unicinctus. Next base: position 113,861 of record JAQZBX010000244.1, read on the forward strand.
AAGCCCTTATCTTTATTTCCTTCTTTCTAGTTGATTTAGGATTGGTTTGTTGTTCTTTTCTAATTTCTCCAAGTGTGCAGTTAGGTCTTTGATTTTAGCTCTTTCTTCTTTTTTACTATAGCCATTTATGGCTATAAATTTCCCTTTCAGCACTGCTTTTGCTGGATCCCATATGTTTTGATATGTAGTGCTGTCATTTTCATTTATTTCCAGGTAGATACTGATTTCTTTTTCAATTTACTCTTTGACCCACTGATTGTCTAAGACTGCTTTATTTAACTTCCATATCTTTGTGCCTAATCTGATTCTCTGCCTCTTATTCATTTTCATCTTTAATCCATTGTGGTCAGAGAAATTACTTTGTATAATTTCAATCTTTCTGAATTCATTGAGAGTTGTTATGTAACCTAGCATGTGGTCTATTTTGGAGAATGATCTATGTGTGCTTGAAAAATATGTATATCCTCTGTATGTGGGTGTAATGTTCTGTATCTGTCAATTAGTTGTAGAGCCTTCAATGTATTATTTAAGGTCTGTTTACTTATTGACCGTCTGTTGAGATGTTCTGTCTAATGGTGATAATGATGTATTAAAATCCCCCATTATAATTGTAGAGGCATCTATTTCTCCACTTAGTTTTTCCAGTGTTTGCTTAATATATTTTGAGGTGCCTTGGTTAGTTGCATAAATGTTTATGATTTTATTTCTTCTTAATAGATTACCTCTTTTATTATTATATAGTGTCTTTCTTTGCCTCTTTCATAAGTTTTGCATTTAAAGTCTATTTTGGCCAATAGCTAGTCCCACCTACTTTTGGTTATTGTTTACATGTAAAACTGTTTTCCAGACATTCATTTCATTTGTTACCTCCTTGCGTCCCTGGGTCTAATCTGAGTTTCCTGCAGACAGCATATAGATAGGTCATATTTCCTTATCCATTCTGCCGATCTGTGTCTCTCTCTTTTTTCTAAATCATGAAAGTCTTTATTAATAAGGCAAAACCTTTAGCAGGAGTGTCAGATAATTCAGGCTGGCAAAGTTATTCAATGAAATTATAAGAAATCATTCATTCATAAACCATCACTTGTATGGCATTTCAATCTGTGTCTCTTGATAGGAGAGTTTAATCCATTAACATTCAATGTTATTACTGTCAAGGCATTACTTGCATTAGCCATGTTTTCTATAGGTTTATGTATGTCATATGTTGTTTTTATTTTTCTTTTTATCTTTTTAGTTATTCTTGCCAATAATCTTCCTTCCTGCTCTCTCCTCCAACCTTCTTTCACTTGTTTTTTTCCTTTCAATCTGCAGAACTCCCTTTAGTATTTCTTAAAGGCCAGGTTTCTTATTGACAAACTCTCTTTATTTTTGATTATCTGTGAATACTTTGTACTCTCTCTCATTTTTTAATGCCAGCTTTTTTGGATACAGAATTCTTGGCTGACAGTTTTGTTTTTTTTTTTAGAATCTTAACTATGTCATGCCACTGCCTTCTTGGGTCCATGGTTTTAGATGAGAAATCAACACTTAATCTCATTGAACTTCCCTAGTATGTGATAGATCTCTTTTCTCTTGCTGCTTTCCTATTCTTTCAGTGTCTTGAGCATTGGTTAATTTGATAATTATACATCTTGGCATAAGTCTGTTAGGATTTACACTGTTGGTGTGTGCTATGCTTCCTGGACATGTATGTCCATGTTCCTCAAAAAGTTGGTAAATTTTCAGCCATTATTTCCTTCAACACTCCTTCTGTCGCCTTTCCCTTCTCTTCTCCCTCTGGGATGCCTATATTGCATATATCTGTGCATTTCATGTTGTCATTCAAATATTATGTCCCTGCTGGATTTTTTCTATCTTTTTATCTATCTGATCTACTATCTGCCCGATTTCAGATGTACTGTCTTGAAATCACTGATTCTTTCCTCTGCCTGTTCAAATCTGCTGCAATGTACTTCTATCAAACTTTTTAATTATTTAAATTAATTTAGTTTATTTTTAAAGAAGCTTTAGATTACTTAAATGTTACATAAAATATAAGGGATTCCCATATGCCTCACTACCTCCCTCTCCTAGATTTTCCAACGTTAACAGAATCTTTCATTAGTATGGAACATTTGTTACAATTGATGAACACATATTAAAGCATTGCTACTAACCATGGACTACAGTTTACATTATAGTTTACACTCTGTCCTGCATAATTTTGTAGGTTGTTACAAAATATACAATGGTCTGTATCCATCAATGCACTGTCATGCAGGACAACTCCAGTTTCCTGAAAATGCTTCCATTATACACCTATTCTTCCACTCCCATCCCTCAGAACCTCTTGTGGCCACTGCCTGCTTTATATCAATAATAAGAGTCCTTCCATTGATGGAATAATAAGTCTATAGTAGAAAAATAATAAGTCTACTTTAGTCCATTGTTCATTCCCCAATCTTGAGAATTTTGGGATCATGATGCCCATTCTGCTTCTAATTGAGAGGGAGCTTAGATACCATGGAGCAGATGGATGGAACTATGTTGCTTGTCATTGCAGACACTCTCTATTCCTTGGGATGGGCATTGTCCATCATCATCTCCTTGTTAGTTGTCCTGTGTGAGTCCAATGAACTGGAGAGTAGGTGTTGTAACTTTGCTGAAATTCAGGGCTCAACTGGCACATGGACAGACCAAAGATTTAAGTCTTTGGAACATACATTTAGCAAGTATAATGCTAATTATAAGTACAAGTAAAAGGGGCAGTAGAGCCATGTGTAGAGAACCAGTAAATGAGTCTAACTCTGTTACACTGGGAAGCATAAATTACAAAGCAGGGAACAATAACAGTGTGCTGAATTCCTGAGCTGTCAGCCCTGCTTAAAGTTTCTGGATGTCTCTAGAGCCTTCAGGAGCCCCACTATTTGAAGCACTGTTTACTGTGGCAGTCAATGAGGTCATGCTGAGACTTCCATAAGTATGACCTCTGGAATGACCTCCCAACTCACTTTGAAATCTCTTAGCCATAAAACTCATTTGTATTTACTATTTCCCCCTTTTAGTCAGTCATTTTTCCAGATGCATTGCTGGTTGGCCCTTGGTAATAATCCTTCAGTGCCAGGGAGGCTCATCTCTGGGAGTCATGTCAAATGCCAAGGGGAAGGTAGTGCATTTAAATGCTGATTTTGGCTTAGTGAGAGGCTACATTTGAGCAACACAGAATTTTTCAGGAGGTAACTCTTAGGCAGCATATAATTCAAGGCAATGTTTCTATTTCACAAAGAAAGGCTCATAAGTACAATCATCAATATCAAGGGCCTTGTGTAATAGTCTGTCTTCCTCCACTAGGCACTGCCCTTGCACTTAAGAGATTCTTTTCATCCTTTTAGAGAATGTGGCTGAACTCTCCAAGATGGGAATTCAATATTCTTTTGGTTATTGTGTGGAAATCAGCCCACTGAGACAATGCCCCATGAACACTTGAACATAATCATATGCCTTAGAGGCATGCCCCAGGAAGGGATGCACCCTTCCCATGCATCCCCCAATTACTGACACCCCACACTAGTGATCCTCCCCTGCTACTGTTGTGATCCTTCTGTGATCGAAAACCTCTCCAAAAATGAAGCTAACAAAATAACCAAATAAAATTAGTAAGAAAATGAAATAATTATTTTAAAAATAAGCAATAAAATACAAAAAAGATTTTAAAATATTTGAAATAATAAAAAAAATTTAGACATTGTTTCTTTAATCACTTTAAGATCTGTTGCCTTGTATGTACAGTGCCATTTTCTTCCATATATTTCTCCAATGTCTTATTTTTCTCATTTATTCTTTAAAGAAGATTTAGAATACAGAAGTCACATAGAGAATATAGGGGATTCCCATATACCCAACTCCTTCCTCCCCCTTTCCCCTCTTCCCTATTAATAATACTTTTCATGCAGATAGTACATTTGTTAAAATTGATGTACAAATGTTGAAGGATTGCTACTAACCACAGTCAGTAGTTTACACCATGTTTTACATTTTGGATCATGCACTTTTATAAGTTTTGATGAAATTTGAAGTGGCCTATGTTTGTTATTGCAAGATAATGCTGAACAATTCTAATGCCCTAAAAATGTCTTACGTTCCGTCTATTCTATTCTTTATTTGTGCCATTCATCACCGTCAGATCCATTATCTTTGTACGTATGCTTTCAATTCCTTCAGAATGTCCCTCCAATGTCTTCTTAATATCCTAATCTCTTCCCTTACTTCATTAAGTTGATTCACGATATTTGTTTGGACATCCTTGATTAGTTGTTCCACATTATAAAAACAACTCTTCCTGTTTTTAAGTTTTTCATTAGACTGGGCCTTGCCTTCCTGTTTCTTAGTATGGTTTGTAATTTTTGTTGGTGTCTAGGCATCTGTTTATCTTGATGGGCTTATTTGTTTGGTTAACTTCTCCTACTACTCTAGGGCTTTATTTTGTTTTTTCTTTTTTTGTGTGTGTGGTAAGATTCCTTTTTGACACTTGGTTTCCCTTATTCTATATCCCTACTGTTGTCTCTGTTCCCTTAAAAAAAAATAAGACCAGAGAAAAGGAAAGAGATAAGAAGAGTAAAAGAATAATAGTAATAATAATATAAAAACATGGAAGAGGAACTGTACAAGAGCTAGAAAAATAAATAAGTAATACAAGTTTAAAAATCATAAAAAATACAAAGGAATAAGTTATAAAAGGTAGAATAGAAAAAATGAAATAGGGAATAAAATAGGAAAAAAAAACAGAATGAATTAAAAGTCTGGAAAGATGAGATGAGGAGAAAAGAAAAGAAGAGAGAGAAAAAGGAAAAATGAACACCAAACAAGCAGAGCTGGAAAGAAAGAAAAGCAACAGAATATAAAAAATGGAAAAATGAAGAATAGAAAAGAAATAAAGTACGTAGAGAAAGTAAAGTAAAAGAAAAAGGAAAACAAAGTAAGGGAAAAGATAACAAACAAGAAACAAAACAACAGCAACAATAAAAACAACCCAGGAAAAACAGGCTTCCTTCTTAGGCCCCTAGGGAGTGTCTCAGGCTGCTGGTGCTCATCAATTAATCACCCTGCAGCCTGCCCTCCTAAGGTGAGGTACCTGGCTTTAGCAAATAAAATGAAAATTAAAAAAATAAAGATAAAAAAATAAAAAACAACAGATCAAAAAAACCTAAATCAAACAACAACAAAAATTCAGTCTATACATTCCCTGTCATAAGGTGCCAGCTGAGTGCCTGGTAACAAGGTAGATCACTCTCTGGATCCTTTCTCTTAGGAGGTACCAGAATCAAACCAGGGACCTCATATATGTGAGGCATGAGTTCCTCCACTGAGCTACACCAGCTCCACAGGTTAAGTAGGTTCTGAATGCTTATTTGGCTCTTCCTGTCCCTCTTCCTCAGGGAGTTGGGCTTCTAACAGTTTGCCAGAGCTGGCCTGGTTAGAGACCTGCCTCCCTGACCTAGTTCCTCTCTGTAGCAGTTTGGCAGTTTGATGTAGTTATGAATTCCAAAAATAGTTACTGGATTATTCTTGTAAACTGGTCTGTTAATCTGGACATGATTAAGTTATGATTAAGGTCTTGACTGGGCCACATCAGTAGGGTGTTGAGCCCCACCTCTTGGTGGATAAGGAATCCAATATAAAAGGCATGGCAAAGGACAGAGTTGTAGTAGTTCTGATGTTGGAGTCTTGAGCTGGAGCCCCAGGAAGTGAGAGAGCTTCCTCATGAGTAAGGAGAGAAGGCCCTGGGAAAAGACATGAGCCGTTTGCCTGAGAGTCTACAGCTGGCCTTGTGGAGAGAAGCAAAGCCTAGAGAGCCTCACAATCTACAGCTGACCTTATGGAGGAACCAGAGAGTTGAGCCTGGAGAGAAATGGAGCCCCAGGAAAAGAGGGACCCAAGAAGCCTGAACCCTGGCAAACATAGGCAGCTGTCTTGCTCCAACATGTGACAATGGATTTTGGTGAGGGAAGACACTTATGCTTTATGGCCTGGTAACTGTGGACTTCTACCCCAAATAAATACCCTTTATAAAGACCAACCAAATTCTGGTATTTTGCATCAGCACCCCTTTGGCTGACTAATACAGAATTTGGTACCAAGGAGTGGGGAAGTTCTTTTGCAATTACCAAAATGTTGGAACGGTGGGTAAGGGGTATTTTTTGGAGGAATTGTGAAATGCTTGATGGAAAAGGCCTAGATCACTTTGAAGAGAATGTTGATAGTAATATGGATGCTAAAGAGACTTTCTATGATACCTTAGAAGTAAATGATGAAACTATTATTGGAAACTGGAAAAAAGGCAATCCATGTTTTAAAGTTGCAGAGAACTCAGCAAGATTAACTCCTGATGTTAAATGGAAGACAGAATTTTAAAATGGCGAACCTGAGAATTTAGCTGAAGAACTTTCCAAGGTAAACTTGGAGAATGCAGCTTGGCCTCTCCTTGCAGCTTATAGCAAAATGCTAGATGAGCGGGATAAGCTCAGGACTGAATTATTGGGCACAAAGAAAAAAGAAACAAATTCTGGAAATTCCAAACCTCTGGAAATCAAGCTCTCAGGTGATAGTGCCACATTTGAAAACTTAACTAAACTTAGAACTTGTAAATCAGATTTGAATATGCAGTTATCTCAGAAAGATTTGTGGAAAGTCTTACTGTCTGATGGCTTGGACCCCTACTTCTTGCATGCCAAACCATCAAGTTTTTTGAGAACACTGTATGAACAAAACCACTGTTCACTTGGACTAAAAAGGACATGGAAAGGAGACATTGAAGGAGAAACAGCTTTAAGAAGTAAACAGGGAAGCTGAGATCTGGAATTAGGACATTGCCTTGGGCCAAGAGAGGAGCCCCACCCATGTGTATAGAAAGGGTAACTTTGCCCCAGCAGTTGAAGAGGGTGTATATTCCCACCTGATGTTCTGGGAGAGTTTTGACTCCCCAGGGTGCAGGGACGGTGGAGCACATTCCTCAAGGTTTAGGGCAGTTAAGGTCAGCACCCTATAGGTCTGAGAGGGGTGGTCCTGTCCCCCATGGATTAGAGAAGGCCAGGTGGTCAACTCATTGCTCTGAAAGGGTTGAGCCTGTATGCCAAAGGTTAAGGGGAATGTTGTCTTCACCTTACTGTACTAGGGGGGCTAAGACTCTAACCCAAAGATTGGATAAGGTGTGGCAATTACCCCAACACTCTTGGAGAGTGAGGTCTAGAGCTTGGTCAATACCCAGATGCTTGATGAGGGTGAAACCAACAAAATAGCCAGTGGGCAAGCCTGTGGAAAGGGTGATCCCAATGGGGCCCCAAGGAGAAGAAACCATAGTCTTAATAATGACTCTAAGACTTTGACATCTAATGAAGGATGCCCTGCAGGTTTACTGAACTGTAGAAGACCTGACTCATGTTTCCCTCCCAATTTCTCCTTATGATAACGAATATGTTTATCCTTTGTCTTTCCATTTGTGTATTGGAAGCAGTTAAATGGTTTTGTAAGTTTCAGAGGTTTCCAGCAGACGAGATTTTGCCTGAAGACAAATTGTATTTCTTTAAACTGATTATGATATGATTTTGTACTTGCATTATTACTGATTTAAGGTTTTTTGAATATTGTAATGTATTTTTGGAATGCAGAGGGTGGAGTGTAGCAGTTTGGCAGTTTGATGTAGTTATAAATTCCAAAAATAGATACTGGATTATTCTTGTAAGCTTGTCTGTTAATCTGGGTATGATTAAGTTATGATAAGGGTGTTGACTGGGCTACATCAGTAGGATGTTGAGCCCACCCCTTGGTGGGTAGGGAATCCAATATAAAAGGCATTGCAAAAGACAGAGTTGTAGTAGTTCTGATGTTGGAGTCTTGAGCTGGAGCCCCAGGAAGTAAGAGAGCTTCATTGTGAGGAAGGAGAGAAGGCCCCGGGAAAAACATGAGCCGTTCGCCTGAGTCTATAGCTGGCCTTGTGGAGAGAGGCAAAACCTAGAGAGTCTCATAGTCTATAGCTGACCTTGTAGAGGAAACAGAGGAGTTGAGCCTGGAGAGAAATGGAGCCCCAGGAAGAAAGGGACCCAAGAAGCCTGAACCCTGGCAAAAGTCAGCAGCTGTCTTGCTCGAACATGTGGCAATGGACTTTAGTGAGGAAAGAAACTTACGCTTTCTGGCCTGGTAACTGTGGACTTCTACCCCAAATAAATACCCTTTATAAAGACCAACTGAATTCTGGTATTTTGCATCAGCACCCCTTTGGCTGGCTAATACACTCTCTCTCCTAGGGTGACTGTGTAGACAACCTGTCTGATCAGATCCCCCCTCCTCAATCCCTTGGGCCACTTCAGTGCTGGCTGTGATCTCCCCTGAGATTCAAATGGGGCTCAGCTGGCCAAACTCACCAAAAAGAAACCACTCACCATCTTCTGCCAGACCTCTCTTCATGCCAGGGAATACTCCCTCCCACTTAGTTGGCTGCAGTGAGCCAGGGATTTTACTGAAGTTATTTGCCTTGAGGGTGGGGTATATGTGCCATTCCCAGCCACAGGGATGACTAACTCATGGTTTTCTTTGGCCTCTTTGTCTCTCTGTCTTGCTCCCTCCTGGATGATGTGCAGCACTTTCCTGTTCTGGAGAATCCCAAAGCAGCTCCCTTGGGTAGGTTTTTGCCCTTTCTCCATTGTTCTTTGTGAGAGTTGAGGTCTGCCTACCTATTTCAACACCATCTTCCCAGAAGTCTCCCATTTCCCTATATATTTATAACCAACTGTTAGTGGTGGTGGATTTCCAGGTTCTTGGCCACGCTGTGAGAAAGAATTCAAAGATATGCCATAGGTTGAGCAAGCAAATAAAGGATTTAATGAGAAATGAGAGAAAGCAAGAGTACATACTCAAGACCTGAGTGCAGACATGCTCAAGGATAAGTGCTGGGGCTGCAGTCTTATTTAAGGCTGGCCTCCCCCCACCCCCACCCCATGTTAATGAAGATTTGTGAGTTACAACATTCTCATTGGTTCTAAGTATGCATAAGAAGGATTTGAAACATAGTATTTTCATTAGTTCTGAGTGTCTGCTGTCTGAGCAGAGGCCAGGAGAGGAGGTATGAATGGGTTTCTTGTTATCTATTGTCTCCAGGTATTAAGCCTTGGGTAGTTGACTCCTCGCTTGTTGGCGGGACTTTTCACTGTCAGGTGCAGGCAAAGGTGAGCAACAGCAAGCAGGAGTTTTACACAGAACTGACTGTTTTGTCCTTATCGCTCTACTACTTTCCTGCGGCACCTTTTGTTCTCTCAGGTCCCTATTCTAGCCTGCCTCACAACTGTTACAGAGTGTCTATGTTTTGAAAAGAAAACTTTTAATTTTCACAGAACAAGTATTACTCTTTCCATTGGTTAAGATAACTTTGCAAGGTTTTAGCATTATACAGTTCTGCACTACTGTGCTAAGGGAGTAGTATAAAGAATTTACTTAGTAATATTGCCAAAAGAATTAAATGAATCATCAAATACATTAATATCACTTTTATAGACACCTAAGAATATGCTTAATAAGATTATATTTTTCTTAATGTTTTGTTGCAACTTTGAAGAATTTCTTTCTTTTTTAAAAAAATTTCAAAACATATTTTGAAATGTTAGCAATATTTGTTGTTAGACATGTTTCTGCATTTGTAAATTGGTAAGAAATTTGGGAAATCATTCCCCTTTTTTGCAAATAATTTGAAGCTAAAACTTTAGATATGAATTTTCATTTTTAAAAGAATTCTTTTAAACATACAAAATAGTGGAATACAGAATTTAGATAAATAATTAATATGGCCATTTAAAATATACTTGACATACTGCACGTATATGTGTGTTTATGTCTGTGTGTATATATATTTATATAAATTAGGAAATTTTCTAAATTTTATTACAGTATATTTATTCATCCACTGAAAATGAGGAAACCTTGGACAAAGACTCATTTAAGATGCAAAAATTGTTTGTGGTTATGTGGTTGCTTTAGTACTCTAGCGTCAACTTGCCAGATTTCTGCTTTACCATGTGCTGACACCCTATTATTTTTGTGTTGATTAACTGGATTATTAAAAGTTATATTTTAAAAGTTGGTATAATTATTTTTAATCATTTTTAGTTTTAGTAGAGAATATTTTTTAAAGGAGGCTAGGTTTTAAAATTAATATTGACAATGGTAATACAAAGGTCACTTTTCAGAAGACCTATCTATATTTTAATGGGAAAAAATAGTATTAATGTTTACAAAGATTGTTTTTATAACCTCTGGAGGGGACATCTTTGTTTTTGCCTGAAATAAAAAGGAGAAAGTATATCTCTAGAAAAATGAGCCAAACACCAAACAAAGTGGTTTACAAACACACCAAAAAATAGCATGGTATCTTCCTTCTACACTGAAAAGAAAAGAAACAGATTTTAAATGGGGATAGAAAACTGAAATATATATGGGGGTGTGGGAGGTATGGGGAGAGAATGCACATTTTTGTTTGTTTGTTTGTTTTGACTTGGTTAACTGCCAATTTAGAATCTCTTTTCAGCAAGAATATATATCTTTGTTTTATCTCCAATCTTCAATCCAATAGCTGTATTATGGCATTTAACGGTCATTTTGAAAACATATACATAGATATAATTAAGGAATGAAAGGACTTGAATGGTTGTCAAGGTATGCTATTTTTATGATGGCTTTGTGATTATCATTTCTCCAGCATGTGTGAGCACAAAATCTCAAGCAGACAAAACATCTTATACATGTCAAGCTACAGAGTTGAGCACTGAGGGGGCAAGGTTTATATTAAAATGATTCACTCTACATTATAACATTTTAGCTATAGTCATTTAGTGCATACTGCTCATTTATGGCCCATGATACCTAGCATTCTCTTCTGGATAAATGCCAGAGCACTAGAAGAGACCATTACACTCAGCAGGGCTAGG
>JAQZBX010000245.1:0-125232 GCA_029593785.1 Cabassous unicinctus
TTTTTTTGTTTTTTTTTTGAGATACCAGGGCTGGGGTTTGAACCTGGAACCTTGTGTGTAGGAAACTGGTTGTTTGTTTTTGTTTTTTAGGAAGTACCAGGAACCAAACCCAAGACCTCCCATGTGGGAAGCAGGTGCTCAACTGCTTGAGCCACATCTGCTCCCCTTATTTTTTAAAAAGCTTTAGATTGCATGAATGCTCAATTGAAAATATAGGGGAGATTTCCACCAAAGATGGCATCAGTTTAAGTGTGGACTTACCATCTCTCTCACAAAAAATGCCCAACTGGGGGCAAGATCTTGCCCAAATGAGCTGTTTGGGGAACCCACAGAGCAGGAGTCTTCAAGGCATCGATCTGGAGAGAACTGGACAGAGAGAAAAATTGCTCAAGGGAACATAGAAAACAGCAAGGAAATAGAACAAGAAGAACAAGATGTCAAAGAGAAAACTTAACACACACACAAAAACAGCAGCTAAATAAAACCCTAGAGTAGAAAGAGAAGCTAATCAACTGAATAAACTCATCAAGATAAAAAGATGACCAGACAGCAACAAAAAATTACAAACCATACCAAGAAATAGTTAGACATGGCCCAGTCCAATGAACAAACCAAAAACCAGGAATAGATGCAGAGCATCAAACAATTAATCAAAGCTGTCCAAACAAATATCAGGGACCAACTTAATGACATGAAAGAAGAGATTAAGGATATTAAGAAGACATTGGGAGAACATACTGAAGAAATTGTAAACATACATAAAAAGGAAATAGATATGATGGTGATGAATGGCACAATCCAAGAAATCAAAAAGACACTGGAAGCACATAACAGCAGATTTAAATAGGCAGAGGAAAAAATTAGTGATGTGGAGGACAGTACATCTGAAATCAAACAGATAGTAGAACAGATAGATCAAAAGATAGAAAAAAAACAGGAGGGGCTTAGGGATTTGAACAACACAAAATGCACAAATATATGTATTATAGGCATCCCAGAGGGAAAAGAGAAGGGAAAGGGGACAGAATGAGTGTTGGAGGAAATAATGGCTGAAAACTCTCCAACCCTATTGAGGGAGATGGACGTACATATCCAGGAAGCACAGTGCACCAGGAACAGTATAAATCCCAACAGGCCTATTCCAAGACATATACTTGTCAAACTGTCCAATGTTCAAGACAAAGAGATAATACTGAAGGCAGCAAGAGAAAAGAGAACCATCACATACAAGGGAAGCTCAATAAGATTAAGTGCTGATTTCTCATCTGAAACCATGGAGGCAAGAAGGCAGTGGTAGGACATAGTTAATGTACTAAAAGAAAAAAAAAACTTCAAGACAAGAATTCTCGATCCAGCAAAGCTGGCATTCAAAAATGATGGAGACTTCAAAACATTCACAGATAAACAGAAATTAAGAGAGTATGCCAATAAGAAACTTGCCCTTCAAGAAATACTAAAAGGAGTTCTGCAGGTTGAAAGGAAAAAACAGGAGTGAGAGACAGTTGGAGGAGAGTGTAAGAACAACTAAAAAGACAAAAAGAAAATGAAAACAACATAGACATACATAAACCCAAAGAAAATATGGCTAATGTAAATAATTCCTTGAGAATAATAACACTGAATGTTAATGGATTAAACTCACCAGTCAAGAGACACAGATTGACAGAATGGATGAGGAAATATGACCCATCTATATGTTGTCTACAAGAAACCCACTTAGACCCAGGGATTCAAGGACGCTGAAATTGAATGGCTGGAAAACAATCTTACAAGCAAACAATAACAAAAAAGGGTGGGAGTAGCTATACCAATATCAGAAAAAACAGACTTTAAATGCAAAACTATTGTAAGAGACAAAGACAGACACTATATATTAGTAAAAGGGGTAATCTTTCAAGAAGAAAGAACAATCATAAACATTTATGCACCTAACCAGAGTGCCTCAAAATACATAAGGCAAACACTGGTAAAAATAAGTGGAGAAATAGACGCCTTTACAATTACAGTGGGGGACTTTAATACACCATTATCACCATTAGACAGAACATCTCAACAGAAAATCAATAAAGAAACAAAGACCTTGATTAATACATTAGATGATCTGGACCTAATAGACATATACAGAACACTACAACCAAATACAGCGGGATATACATTCTTCTCGAGTGCAAATTGATCATTTTCCAAGATACACCAAAGGCTAGGCCACAGAAAAATTCTCAATGAACTCAGAAAGTTTGAAATCATACAAAGTAATTTCTCTGACCACAGTGGAATGAAGCTGGAAATCAGTAAGGGCCAGAGAACCAGTCTAGGCATAAAGATATGGAAGTTAAACAACATACTCTTAGACAATCAGTGGGTCAAGGAGGAAATCTCAAAAGAAATCAGTAACTATCTTGAAACAAATGAAAATGACAACACAACATATCAAAACCTATGGGGTACAGCAAAAGCTGTACTGAGAGGGAAATTCACAGCCATAAATGCGTATATCAAAAAAGAAGAAAGAGGTAAAATCAAAGACTTCACTGCACACCAGGAGGAATTAGAAAAAGAACAACAAATTAACCCCAAAGGAAGTAGAAAGAAGCAAATAACAAAGATTAGAGCAGAACTAAGTGAAATAGAAAATAAGAACAAAAAATAAATCAAACTAAAACCTGGTTCTTTGAGAAGATCAATAAAATTGAAAAAACCTCAGCTAGAATAAAAAAAGAAAAAGAGAGAGAAGATGCAAATACACAAAATAAGAAATAAGGAAAGGAATATCACCACTGACCCCACAGAAATAAAGAGTATCATAAGAGGATACTTTGAAAAATTATATGCCAACAAGAAGGATAACTTAGAGGAAATGGACAAATTCCTAGTAACAAACAAGCAGCCTATATTGACAAAAGTAGAAATTGATGAACTCAACAGCCCAATCACAAGTAAAGAGATAGAATCAGTCATCAAAAACCTCCCAACTAAAAAGAGCCCAGGACCAGATGGCTTCACAGGTGAATTCTACCAAACATTCTGGAAAGAGCTAACACCAATCCTGCTTAAGCTCTTCCAAAAAATAGAAGTAGAAGGAACATTGCCTAACTCATTCTATGACACCAACATTACCCTAATACCAAAGCCAAAGACACCACAAGAAAGGAAAATTACAGACCAATCTCTCTAATGAACCTAGACACTAAAATCCTCAACAAAATACTTGCTAATCATATTCAACAACACATCAAATGAATTATACACCATGACCAAATGGGTTTCATCCCAGTATGCAAGGATGGTTCAACATAAGAAAATCAATCAACATAATACACCACATAAACAGATTGAAAGAAAAATAACACATTATCATCTCTATAGATGCAGAAAAAGCATTCGACAAAATACAGCACGCTTTCCTGATAAAAACACTGCAAAAGATAGGAATTGAAGGAAACTTTCTTGACATGATAAAGGGTATATATGAAAACCCACAGCTAACATGATATACAATGGTGAAATACTAAAAGCCTTCCCTTTAAGATCAGGAACAAGACAAGCATGCCCATTATCTCCGCTCCTATTTAACATTGTCTTAGAAGTACTTGCTCAAGCACTGAGGCAAGAAAAGAAATAAAAAGCATCCAAATTGGAAAGGAAGAAGTAAAATTTTCATTATTTGCAGATGACATGATCCTATACATAGAAATCCCTGAGAAATCTACAGCAAAGCTTCTAGAACTTACAAATGAGTTCAGGAAAGTTGCAGGTTATAAGATCAATGTGAAAAAATCAGTAGCATTTCTGTACACCAATAATGAGCAATCTGAGGAGAAAATCAAGAAAAAAATACCATTTACAGTAGTAACTAAAAAAAGCAAATACCTAGAAATAAATTTATCTAAAGATGTAAATGATATATACACAGAAAACTACACAGCACTGTTAAGGGAAATCAAAGAAGACTTAAATAAATGGAAGAATATTCCCTGTTCATGGATAGGAAGACGAAATATCATTAAGATATCTATCCTACCCAAACTAATATACAGATATAATACAATCCCATAAAAATCAACAGCATTTTTTGCTGAATTGGAAAAACTATGAAATTTATTTGGAAGGGCAAGAGGCCCAGAATGGCCAAAGACATATTGAAAAAGAAAAATGAAATTGGAGGAATCACACTACCTGATTTCAAAACATACTACAAAGCTACAGGTCAAAACTGCATGGTATTTGTACAAGGATAGACATACTGACCAATGGAACTGAATTGAGACTTCTGATATAGATCCTCGCATATACAGTCATCTGATATTCAACAAGGCCACCCAGCACACTCAACTTGGAGAGAATGGCCTCTTCAACAAATGGTGCTTGGAAAACTGAATATCTATATCCAAAAGAATGAGAGAGGAACACCATCTCCCACCTCATACAAAAATCAACTCAGGATGGATCAAAGATCTAAATACAAGAGCCAAGACCATAAAGACCTTGGAAGATGATATAGGGAAGCATCTACAGGACCTTATAATAGGAAATGGCTTCATGAACGTCACACCCAAAGCACAAGCAGTGAAAGAAGAAATAGATAAATAGGAACTCAAAATTAAAACCTTTTGCACCTCAAAGGGGTTTGTCAAGAAAGTGAAAAGGCAGCCTACCCAATGGGAGAAAATATTTGGTAACCATATATCTAATAGGAGCCTTATAACCAGGATATATAAAGAAATCCTCTATCTCAAAAATAAAAAGACAAACAACCCATTTTTTAAAAATGGGCAAGTGATTTGAACAGACATTTCTCCAAAGAAGAAGTACAAATGGCTAAAAAGCACATGAAAAGATGTTCAACATCACTAGCTATTAGGGAAATATAAGTCAAAACTACAATGAGATACCATCTTACACCCATTATACTGGCGGCAATTAAAAAAACAGAGGACTGTAAGTGTTGGAGAGGTTGTGGAGGAATGGGAAACCTCATTCACTGCTGGTGGGAATTAGAATGGTCCAAACATTGTGGAGGACAGTCTGGTGGTGTAATGGTTGGCCAATTTGATGTAATTATGAATTCCAAAAATATAATTGGATCATGCTTGTAAACTGATCTGTTAATCTGGGCATGATTAGGTTATGATTAGGGTGTTGAGCCCCACCCCTTGGGGGGTGGGGAATCAAATATAAAGGCATGGCAAGAACAGTTTTGAGAAGCAGTCTTTGAGAAACAGCTTTGATGTTAGAAAGAAGGCCCCAGGAGAAGAGAAGTGAACCGTTTGCCTGATCGCCTACAGCTGACCTTGTGGAAGAAACAGGAGCCATGCCCAGAGAGAAACACAGCCCTGGGAAGAGAGGAACCCCAGAAGCCTGAACCCTGGCAAATGTCAGCAGCTGTCTTGCTCCAACACGTGACAATGGACTTTGGTGAGGGAAGAAACTTATGCTTTATGGCCTGGTAACTGTGGACTTCTACCCCAAGTAAATACCCTTTATGAAGACCAACCCATTTTTGGTATTTCACATTAGCACCCCTTTGGCTAACTAATACAGGTGGTTCCTCAAAAAACTAATTATAGATCTGCCATATGACCCAGCAATTCCACTGCTGGGTATACCCAGAAGAATTGAAAGCAAGGACATGAACAAATATATGCACACCAATGTTCATAGCAGCATTATTCACTATTGCCAAAAGATGGAATCAACCCAAATGCCCATCAACCAATGAACTGATAAACAAACATACGTATATACATACAATGGAATATTACTCAGCTGTAAGAAGGAATACAGTACTAACACACAGGATAACATGGATGAATCTTGAGGACCTTATGTTGAGTGAAACAAGCCAGGCATTGAAGGACAAATATTACATGACGTCTCTGATATGAGTTAAGCAAATCGAGCTGATTCAGAGGGCTAGAGACTGGAAGATAGGTTTACAGGAAATAGAAAGGGAAAAGAAGGCTGTGAGCCAATGCCCATATGGGTGAAAACTATGTTAAGGTGGAAGTGAGTAATTGGGCAATGAAGGAATATCACATGGGTGTAGGGATACTATTGGGTTGGGTGGTGCAAGGTTGACAGGGGAGTAGGGTGGGGAGGATGGGTTGGACAGTCCATCAAACTGGGGGAAGGGTTACAGGAGGGAGCAGCTGAACACTGGGGATTGGTGGGTACATGGGTGAAACTACAATGATGAGAAAACCCTTTTGGCAATATGACAAGGAAGGGTTATTGGTTTAGGGTGTTGGATGGGGTGGCATTTGGGACAGGGCACATCTGGGGCAGTCTTCAAGAGAATTTGCAAGTGATCATTTTGTTGTGTGCTGTTACAGTGGGGGAGACACACATAACGAGGGGGAAGGAGTTGGACTCCCATGCTGGGGAGGCCCAATATGTTCTCAAACAGAAGGGAGAGTGTCTCTTGAGAGCATGGGCAGTTCCTAATAGGGGAGGACAGACTAGTGTGTCAAGCCTTCAGCATTGCAGCAAATATCTATGAACTTTGTCTTTCAAGGAGTGAAGCCTGGTGGTCGCCGTGGACCCCAAGGACAGGGGAAGGAAGGAATAGAATAGATGGAAGATTAGGTATTTAGGGGGCAATGGAAGTGTTCTGCATGATCTTGTGATGATGGATACTGGCCATGTTAAATTTCCTCAAAATTTTATAAAAGTATATGGTCTAAAATGTAAACCATAAAGTAAACCATTGACCATGGTTAGTAGCTATATTTCAGTATTTGTACATCAGGTGTAACAAATGTAAAATCCACATGTAAAATGGTTATTAAGAGAGAAGGGGGAAAGGGGGGAGGATGTTGGGTATACGGGAGTCCCCTGTAATCTGTATGTAACTTTACTGTGACCTAAAACCTCTCTGAAGACAAAAAGTAATACACTAGGGGGAAAATGGAAGAAAATGCCCCTGTACATACAGGACAACAGATATTACAGTGATGAAAGAGAAAACCTCAAGAAAAAAATTTTAAAATATTTTTCATTTTTTAATACCCCATTTTTTCACTTTATTTTAGTTTTAGTTTTTCTAAATTATTATGTATTTTATTTCTTATGTTTAAACCTATCATTATTATTTCATTTTCCTATTAATTGATTTGGGCAACATTCTTGGCTTCAATTTTGAAGAAATTTTGGATCACAAAAGGGTTACAACTAAGGCAGGGGAAGATCACTGGTGTGGAGTGTCAGTAATGGGGGATACATGGAAGGAAGTTCACCTGTGCTTATATATAAGGTATATAAATATGTTCAAATGTTCTTGGGGCATTGCACAGTGGGTAGAGATTCACACAACAGCTGAAGGATTGTTTAATCCCCATCCTGGGGAGCTCTGCCACATTCTCTAATGGAACAGCAACAATCCCCCAAGTACAGGGACAATGACTAGTGAAGAAGGATGGTCCATTGATGGGCCTTTGACACTGAAGACTATGCTTATGACCCTTTTGCTTTTGAATTTGCAATTTGGCTTAGTGTTGTAGGGTGCCTAAGAGTTACTTCCTGAGAGCCTCCTTGTTGCTCAAAATGTGGACTCTATCTAAGCCAAACTCAGCATGTGGATGCATTACCTTCCCCCCAGTGAGGGACATGACTCCCAGGGATGAGCCTCCCTGGCATGGAGGGATTACTACCAAGCACCAGCTTGTGATACCTGGAAAAAGACCTTGAATGAAAGGGGTGAAAGGTAAAGACAAATAAGTTTATATGGCTAAGAGACTTCAAAGTGAGTCAAGAGGTCATTAGAGAGGTAACACTCATGCATGTCTCAGCAGGATTTCATAGATGGCCAAAGTGGACCCTACCCCAAACAGTGGGGTTCCTGAGGGCTACGGAGACACTCAGGTCCTGCAGTCATGGTGGATAGCTCCGGAGTTTGGTGACTTGCCAATGGGCCCTACTTTGGAAATTGTGCTCCCAAGTGTGACAGAGTTGTTCTCAGATGTGAGTTCTCTGCACATGCCTCTTCTGTCCCTTTTGTTTGAACCTATAGTTGGTGCTGGCACTGGTAGGTGTACATCCAGGAGACTTGAATCTCTGGGCTGTCCATGTGCCAGCTGGGCCCTGAACCTCAGCAGAGTTGCAGCACCTACTCTCCATTTCATTGGACTCACCCAGGATAGCTGATGGGGAGGTGAGGATGGACAATCACCACAACAAGGAACCGAGAGAATCTACAATTGCAAGCAAGAAAGTCCCATCCATCAGCCATATGGGATCGAAGTCCTCTCTCAATTAGAGGTGGAGTGGGCATTACCATCACAGAATCCTCAGGACTGGTGAATAAAATATGGACTAGAGTAGACTTACTGGTGTTCTACTATAGACTTATTGTGATTCTAGCAACAGAAGAAATTATATCATTGATGTGGAGACAGTGGCCAGAGGTGTAATATGGGGGCATTTTCAGGACTTGGAATTGACCTGGAAGACATTGTAGTGACAGATACAGGCCATTATATATCCTGCCATAGCCTACAGAATTGAGTGGGAGAGAGTGTAAACTACAATGTAACTATAGTCCATGCTTAGTGGTAATGCTCCAAAATGTGTTCATCATTGCGATGAATGTACCAAACTAATGAAAGATGTTAATGTGGGGAAAAGTGAGTCTGGGGAGTGGGGCCTATGGGAATCCCTTATATTTTTTAATGTAACAATTTATGTAATCCAAGTATCATTTAAAAATAAATTAAAAATATATTTTTATAAAAGAATTAAATAATTACAAAAAAAAAGAAAATATAGGGGATTCCCATATACTTCATCCCCTTCCTCTTTCACACTTTCCCCCATTAAAAACATCTTTCATTAGTGTGGTACATTTGTTACAATTGATGAACAAATATTGAAGCTTTCTAGTAACTGTGGTCTATAGTTTACGTTATGGTTTACACTTTGCACCACACAATTTTATAGGTTTTGACAAAATGTATAATGGCCTGTATCTGTCATTACAATGTCATGAAGAACAATTTCAATGTCCCCAAAACTTCCCATGTTACACCTATTCTTCCATCTTCCTCCCCTCAGAACCTCTGGTGACCACTGCCTTTATATCAATGTTACAAGTTCTTCCATTACTAGAATAATAATAAGCCTACTTTAGTCCATAGTTGCATTCCCCCCTTATGTCTGGTCATTCCTCAATCTTGAGGATTTGGGGATGGTAATGCCCACTTTGCTTCAGATTGAGAGGGGGCTTAGATCCCATGGGGGCAGATGGATGGAACTGTCTTGCTTGAAATTGTAGATACCCTCTGTTTTTTGAGATGAATATTGTCCATCATCATATTTTTGTAAGTTGTCCTAGGTGAGTCTGAGGAACTGGAGAGTAGATGTTGGCCTCAACTCTGCTGAGATTTAGGACTCAACCAGCATATGAACAGCAAGGATTCAACTGTCTGTGACACATATTTAACAGGTATACTGTTAATTATAGGTTCATATAAAAGGGGCATAAGAACCATGTGTAGAAAAATTATAAATGATTCCAATTCCAATATATTGGGGGGATGTGTTATCATATATTCCAAGGTAAGGCCCACTGACAGGGTGCTGAATTCCTTGGATTGTCTGCCCTGCCTATATTGTCCAAATGTCTCTAGGGCCCTCAGGAGCCCCTCTGTTTATTGTGGCATACTGTTTACTGTGGCAGTCAGTGATATCCTCCTGAGACGTGGATAAGCATAACCTCTGGAATGACCTCTTGACTCACTTTGAAATCTTCGAGCCACAAAAACTAATTTGTATTTAATATTTTCCCCTTTTGGTCAAGGTCTTTTTCCAAATTCATTGCTAGTTGGTGCTCGGTAATAATCTCTGGGTGCCAGGGAGGCTTACCCCAGGAGTCATGTCCATGCCAAGGGGAAAGTAGTGAGTTTGCTGAATTTGGCTTAGAGAGAAGCCTCATTTGAGGCTTTCAGGTGGTAACTCTTTGGGAATATATAATACTAGGCTTCAATTCCACAAGAACAAAGTCCATAAGTACATGCATCAATATCAAGGGCCTGGTGTGTGGGTCTGAATTCCTTCACTAGGCACTGCCCATGTACTCTAGGGATTCTTGCCACTCTATTAGACAAAGTAGCAGGACTCTCCAGGATAGGAATTCAATATTCTTTCAGTTATTGTGGAGAAGGATCTACCCCACTGAGACAACACCCCATGACCACTTGAGATCATTCATATTCCATAGAGGCATGCCCCAGGTGCACTCATCCCCACACAGTCCCCACCACCAACACCCTGCACCAGTGATCCTCCCATTGTACAATCCAAAACCTCCCCCAAAACAAAGCCAAAAATAAATAACTAATAAAAATTAAAATTAAAAAATAAAAATTGTTTGCATTGTCTCTTTAATCACTGTAAGATCTATTATCTTTTATGTGAAGTGACAATTTCTTCTGTACATTTCCCCCAGTGTCTGTTTTTTTTTTTTTTCCACTTTATTTCAAATAAGCTTTGGATTACAGAAAGATCACATAAAAAATATAGGGGATTCCCATATACTCTGCCCCCACCATCTCTCACATTTCCCCTATTAATAACATCTTACATGAGTTGGTACATTTGTTACAACTGAACAAATGTTGAAGCATTGCTACTAACCATGGTCAATGGTTTACATTATGGTTTACATTCTGCACCTTACACATTTATAGGTTCTGACAAAATGCATAATGGCCTGTATCCATAATTGCAAGATTGTGCAGAACAATTCCAATGCCCTAAAAATGCCCCATGTTCCATCCATCCTTCCTTCCCCCTCCCCTTGGAACCCATGGTAACCACTAAGTTTCCATATTCAAAGAAAATAGTTCATAGTTACGTGCATTAATATTGATGGCTTGAAATATTGGTTCATCTTCTTTTATTAGTACTGCCTATTTTCTCAAGAGACTCTTGCCCCTCTATTTGAGGACATAGCAGGATTCCCCAGGATGGGAGTTGAATATTTTCTTGTTTATTGTGTGGGTCTCCACCCACGAGATGACACCCTATGACAGAATGAACACTTTCATATTCCATAGAAGTATGCCCCAGGTGCATTCTTTCCCGTGTATCACCCCATCCCCAACGCCCTATACCAGTAACCCTCCCCTGCCATATTTGCCAAAAGAACGTTCCCACCATTGTAGTTTTAACCATAGACCTACAAATCCCCAGAGTTCACCTGTTCTTTCCTCCAGCCCTCTCCGCAGTTCCATGGATAGACCAACCCAACTCCCCCCATCCTAATCACTCTCACATTCCAGCACTATCGACTCCACTCACATCACTGCACCACTATCACCCCCATCCACTGCCAAACAACCCCCTTCCACTTTATCATATTAAGCATCAGCTCACCACACTCTATTCCCTTTCTGTCTCTTGATAACCTATCTTCCAAACTCTAGCTCTATGAGTCTGCTCAATTTGCTTAGGTGATATTAGTGAGGTCATGTAATATTTGTCCTTTAGTGACTGGCTTACTTCACTCAACATAAGGTCTTCAAGATTCATCCATGTTGTCCTGTGTGTCAATACTTCATTATTTCTTACAGCTGAGTAATATTCTGTTGTATATATAAACCACAATTTGCTTAGGTATTCATCTGTTGATAGACACTTGGGTTGCTTCCAACTTTTGGCAATAGTGAATAATGCTGCGATGAAAATTGTTGTGCATGTATCTGTTCATGTCCCTGCTTTCAATTCTTCTGGGTACATACCTAGAAGTGGAATTGCTTGATCATTTGGCAGTTCTATAGTTAGCTTCCTGAAGAACAACCAAACTGTCCTCCACAATGGCTGCATCATTCTACACTTCTGCAGCAGTGGATGAGGGTGCCCTTTCCTCCACATCCTCTCCAACACTTGTAGTTCTCTGTTTTTTTAATAGCTGCTTGTCTAATAGGTGTAAGATGATATCTCATTGTAGTTTTGATTTGCATTTCCCTAATAGCTAGTGATGTTGAACATCTTTTCATGTGCTTTTTAGCCATTTGAATTTCCTCACTGGAAAAGTGTTTAAACAAATATCTTGCCCATTTTTTAATAGGTTTTTTGTCTTTTTATTTTCAAAAAGGATTTCTTTATATATGCTGGGTATTAGGCCCTTATTGGATAAATGTTTACCAAATATTTTCTTCCATTGAGTAGGCTGCCTTTTCACTTTCTTGACAAACTCCTTAGAAGCACAAAATTTTTAATTTTTAGGAGGTCCCATTTATCTCTTTTTCCTTTTGTTGCTTGTGCTTTAGGTGTAAAGTTTATGAAACCATTTCTTACTACAAGATCTCATAGATGCTTCCTTACATTATCTTCTAGAATCTTTATAGCCTTGGCTCTTTTTGTTACATAAAAAATATAGAGGATTCCCATATGTCCCACTCCCTACCCCTACCACATTTTCCAATATTAACAACACCCTTCATTAGTGTGGTACATTTGTTACAATTGATGAATACATTTTGGAGCACTGTCATTAAGAGTGGATTATAGTTTATATTGTACTTTACACTCTCTCCCACACATTTTTGTAAGTTATTACAAGATATAAAATGGCCTGTATCTGTCATTGCAGTGTCATTCAGGACAATTCCCAAGTCCCAAAAATGCCCCCAAATTACACCTGTTTTTCCCTCTCTCTCCCCTCAGAACCTCCAGTGGTCACTACCTCCACATCAATGATAAAAGTTTTTTCATTGCTAGAATCACAAGTCTATAGTAGAATAATAAAAAGTCTACTCTTGTCCATCATTCTTTCCCCAATTCTGAGAATTCTGCATAAATTCCCAAGTAGGGCCCACTGGCAAGGCACCATACTCCTGAGCTGTCTGGCCTGCCTAGAGTGTCTTGATGTCACCTGAGCCCTCAGGAACCCTGACATTTCTTTGATAAATCCTGAGTTAATTTTTGTATAGGGGATGAAATGGTGATCCTCTCTCATTCTTTTGGCTATGTATATCCAGTTCTTAGGGCTATTTTTTTAAGCACAGATGTCAGCTCAGAAATGCAGAATGTATTGAAAAACAAATTAAACATTAAATATGAGGGTAAGGCTAAATAACTCTTGACTATTCAATAATAATATATTGTAGTGTCTAAGCTATGTATTGAATTACAATACAAAACAACAATGGCATATAAGTCAGGAAAGGGGGTAAATGATGTTAAGGTGTTCTAAGTTCCTTATATTACAGAGAAAATATTAAAAGAATTATTTATACTGGACAGTAATAAGGCAAAATTCCAATCATTCTTTCTAGGTTGCCCGTTCACAAATATAGACCTCACACATAAATATAGATTAAATGACAAAACCTAAAAAAAAAAAAAATTAGCAAACCAAATACAGTGGTATCAAATTGAATTAATTGGGTTAATTACAGAAACAAATCTATTGCAAACACAGCACTTATTAATGAATTGCAGAAAGCTTTCCCTTAGAGATCAGGAATTAAAGAAACACAAGTTTTATAGATTGAAAAAGGAGAAATAAAACTCTTATTATCCACAGACAATAAGAATCTATATATTTTTTAAATCCCAAAGAATTTCTAGATGAATTATTAGCTGTAATAAGTGAATTTAGAAAGGTCATTGAATTCAAAGTCAATATTAAAAAACCAATTATATTTCTAGATACTGGAAAGCAACATTTAGAAAAAGAAATTTTTAAAACTTTACCATTGAAAATGTACCATGGAAACCCAAGCAAACTCTCTATCTCTTTCTACCCTATATTTTTGATGTAACTTTTCTTGAATCTAAAACTACTTTAAAAATAAAGTTTATTAAAAAAAAAAAAAAAACCCAATAAATCTAATAAAGGATGTGCAGGATCTTAACAGAATAAAACTATAAAACATTAATCAGAGAAATTAAATTCTTAATAAAAGGGGTATCTACAATATGTATTAATTGGAATATTATGTATAATTATCCTAAAATTGTTTCAGAACAATCCTAATCAAAATTCCAGGTTTTTGGAAGTAAAAAGCCAGTTCTAGAATTTATATGGAAATGCAAAGTCTCAAGAATTATCAGCATTATCTTGAAGAAGAAAAATGAAAAAGTACCAAATTATATGTCAATACTTAAAATAAAGCTATATTAATTAAAATAGTAGATTCTGATGCAAGGATAGTATCATAGATCAATGCAATTCTAGGATGTCTAGAACTGTCCTACACAAATATAGACATATGACTTAAGGTAAAGTTGGCACTGCAGTGCAGTAAGAAATGGATGTTCTTTTTGATAAATGAGCTAGATTAACTGGAAATCTGTACAAAAGAAAAATAATGAAATTTAGCTCATGTATCACATATTACACAAAAATCAATTCCAGGTATATTATGACTTCAAATAGGAAAGGTAAAATTTCTAGATGGCAGAAAAACAGTCTTCATGAATTTAGAGAGGTAAAATTTCTTATTGAGGTCACAAAAAGCACTAACCTTAATAGAAAAAGGTGATAAATTGGACTATATCAAAATTAAGAATTTCAATTCAACCAAAGACTCTGTTATACAGAAAAAGCAAACCAAAGACTGGGAGAAGATAATTGCAGTACAAGTAATGGATAAAAGACTAATATTGAAAATATAAATAACTATATATCAACAAGAAAAAGACAAAATAGAAAAATGGGGAAAGCATGAAACAAAATGGTCATGTCGAAAACAAAGATATCCAAATGGCCAATAAATATATGAACAAGATTGGAGCAAATATCTACTTTTCCTTTATAGACTATATACAAGCATTAATATAACAAAAATAAAATAATTTTAAAATAATACAACATTGTCCCATCCCTCAAGTAGGTCAGAATTTTTCTTAAACCTCTGAAACATCAGTCTTTAAACATTTTTAAATTACTTTAACATGAATAATATTTAAAATCACTAAGTACCAAAAAATATTACCAGGTAGGTACTTGGGAAACTTCAGCAACTGGTTATTCCTAAGATGATATACTTGCAATTCAGAGCAGCTACCTCCAGATGGTGGTGATGCCTTGCTTTCTAGTTATCCAGATAAGGCAATATTAATATATACCTTGTTCCTTATCTTAAAATAGCCTCTCTATTCACTTTAATGAATGTGGGATTTTTATTTCTATTTTCTATAGAACAGCTAGAGTACAGATGTCGCACATGGTAGCCAGCATCAGAAATACTGGTTTGGGGAAGAGTAAGTTCCTGTTATGTGACACCCACATCTCTTCCCTACTCCCACCCCCAAATCCCTGCCCTGCCTCTAGTCCCTCTCCTAAGCATAACTGCTTTCAGAATTCCTGACTAGTTACCTAAAAGTAGCCCTAGGTCTAGTCTATTAGCTATCCCCTCATTAATGCCACTTTGATGGGATGCTCTGACTTATAATTTTAGCTTTATCAAACCAGGTATCATAATCCTATACTTCTGGAGTTTGGGGTATAAGTATGCCAGTCTCATCTTAGAGTAGATTTGATTTCTGTATCCAGCACACAGAATGGGAATCCCTGCATCTAGCTTCTTGCTAGCAAGATCAATCACTAATCTACCTTTTCTTCAATGCTTTTCTCTATTTTATTTTGCTGTTTATGTTTTTTCAAATTTTGAACTCCAAAGTCCTATAAATCCCTTGAATTTCATCAGAGATGTAAGGGTTAGTGATTCATAAATACTGCAATTCTATTTTCATCAAAAGATTCATTTTGATAGGGAAACTAAATGAAGTCAGTGGAAAATGCATCATTTTCATTTCTAGAGTAAACTTTTAGTGTCACAAGAGGCTGTATGGTTTAGCAACCTAACAAAACATCACTTCCATCTAGCCTGAAATGCAGGTACAAAAGTTTATAGATGCTCTAATAAAAACACCTGTGAGGATAGAAATGTTTCATACCTGCAATGTCCAACATGGTAGCCAATAGCCCCTGCTGGCTATTGTGCTATTGTGTACTAGACACGACTAATGCAACTAAGCAACTGAATTTAATTTTAACTAATTTAAATTTAATTAGCCACATACGTCTAGTGGCTTTTGTATTAGACATTGCAAATTTGGTGTCTAAGTACTTCCTAAAATAAGAATAAAGCATACTATTTCCTAGTCTTGGAGCACTAGCATAGTAAAATCTATGGGGTTGAATCTAATAAATTGATAATATTTTTGTGACAAATACAATGAGTTCAGAAATATGTCTAAAAAGAAAATAAGTAGGTGGCACACAGGCTCTGACATCAGACAGCATGGGTTGAAATTCTGGCTCTGACACTTACTTGCTGCGTGACTTTGAGTACATTGCCTAGACTCTCAGTACTTCAATTTCCTCATTTATAAAATAAGAGAGATAAGAGTTGCTATTGCATGATTATTTTGAATATAAATATTATAGCATATGAAGTACTTAGAATGATTCCTAGCATATCAAAGTCCTCAATAAACACTAGTTATTATTATCATAGTCCTTTTACAAGATTTTCTTGTTAATCATTCAGTATGAAACCAACGTGCCCAGACTAACATGATTATGCTGATATCAACATGATGGCAAAATCCATGACAGCAACATGCAAGTTTACTCTACCTTTTCCGTAACCACTTGAAATAGGCCATGATTCAGATATTTAACTGTGAAAGGAGAAAAAGTTACGTAAAGGTTGCTAGCACAGAAATACTACAGAAAAAGTTAAGAATTTTCTCCTAGGGAAGCCTTTTTTAAAATGAGATCTATCAATGATTGGCTTAGAAATGCTACCAGGTCTTCTAACCCTAAACTCATATCATGAGGGCATTACAGAAAGTAAGCTAATATAGCAGATATTTCATTATGGGAGAGAAAACCAAAGTAAGTATAGAAATAGTTGCCTGAATGAGCTGCCATTTTCTTCTTTTCATCTGCACCTCAGCCCTCCCAGATGTATTCAGGCAATTGTGATTGTTAGTTACAGAGTCACCCATGGTTGTTCTTCATATTTTTCAATCATGAATTTTACAGCAAATATTAAGTATATAGTAGTAATGTATAAAAGTTTAATTACCTGGTCTTTTGAGCATCCAGTCGTGACTTTCCACAGAGGGCCAAATGACACACATAGGTTATACTGGTGTCAATCAGTTCAGAAGGCAAAAAAATTATAGGCTTTTTCCTTCCATTCTACCCTTATAACTGCCACCTTCTCTTGGTCTTTGCCTCTTACAACACAGGGTAAGGAGGGTCAATAAGAATGTCTTTTGCAAATAGTTGTATTTACTCAATTGCATTTATGAGATGCTATAGTTCCTTGGCTAAAGACCATCTTTATTAAATTCCTATAATTCATTGAAGTCAGGTGTTGGATCACAAAGTATTAATAGATTCACATGTCTTTCTACAACTTGGAAAGCTGATATTTGAAAATATCCTCTACTGAAGTGACAATTTAAAAACAAACAAACACTAAAATAACTGGGGCTCCTTTACAGTAGCTCTTTCCCAGAGGCAAACACTGCCAATGCAAACACCATTTATAAATATTTCCTATTTCCCAAGGTCTAAAACAAAATTATGAATTTCCTAATGACAAAGACTGTGGTTTTTACTTCCTTGTGCCTAGGTTTAGCTGCTGTTTGGAACTAAGGAGTCCTCTAAAGTTAAAAAAGCTGAACTACAGGAGCAAAAACCTCACAAAGCCAACATATCTTCATATATATGCTGGCACTTGATGGAGCATTGGTCTTTGAAAATTGGAGAATTTTAAAAGTTTACTACTTTTAAAGTTGTTAAGAAATAAAGAAAAAAAGTTTATTACTGGTTGTCCTCAATTGGTGGACTTCATCCAAAAATCTAGACACTGTCTCTTTCAGATACAGTGTTCTATGGCTGCTTCTCAGCCCCGTAAGGTTTCCAGCTCCCATTTGTAGGAATTCAGTCAAACTAGCAGGGAGAGTCCTGCCAAGGATCTAACATCACAACTGATCTGACGAATTTGCTTGCCTAGAGTGAGCAAAGCCCTCACAAGGCAAAGTCTGATAAACTGAGTCATAGTTTGAGAAGGTTGAGTACCTTTCCATGAAAAAGTGTAAGGTAAGGTCATAATTATGAAGATGGATCATGAAGACAGAAACCAGCAACAAAGGGAACTTTATTGGACAGGGTACTAGATTGGTTAAGCAGGTCAAGTTTATTTCATTCACTCATTCATTTATTCATTAATTCAAAACTGATTGCTAGGCCTCTCCTTTGTGCCAGGCATAGGGGATCAGATGGTGAACAACGTACACTGAGGGACAAAATCTCTGCTTCTTTCCAAAGTAAAACTTCATTTATTTAATAAATGAAATCATAGTAATAGAAATCCAAATAATACCCTAGAAGCCTCCTTCTCATTTATCAGGAAATATAGAATCAGAACTTTTGATTAAAATGGACCTTAGAGAACATATGAGCTCCTCATCCTTACAGATGAAAAACTAACTCTACAAAAGCTCAACTTCCTTTCTAAAGTGCATATAGTTGAGTCATTGGTAAAATCCTAATTGGATTCCAGGTTTCCTGAGACTGAGTCCAGGACTTTTTCCATTCTAAGATATTTTTCTGCAGTCTTCTATAATTAGTGACCTAGTGCCCCTCTTTGCCTTTGGATCATCTAACTCAAAGAATGACTCAGATCAGACAGGATAGGAGGTTGATATCTGAGCAGGACACTGAGTAAGATATTGGTGGGTAGAGGAAAGTTTTTTGTATCCTTTAAATCATTTCATTTATGAAATTCCATCTGGGCAGAGGGCCAGCCCCGAATTTGCAGCTCCTGTTATCAGTGTTTCCTCTCAGTAGTAATATGGGCAGAAGAGGAAAATGCCTGATTGCCTAGTACTGTGCCCTACCACAGGGACTGGAAACTTTTCCTATTAAGGGCCAGATAGTGTATATTTTAGGCTTTGTGGGCTAGACAGTCCCTGTCACAACTAGTCAACACTGCTGCTGTAGCATGAAAGCAGCTATGGCCATAATACAGAAATGAAAGGGTGTGTTCCAGTAAAACTTTATTTATGGATACTGAAATTTTTGGTGTTTTTTAAAAATGGTTGTAACATATATATAACATAAAATTTGCTATTTATACCATTTTAACTATATAATTCAGAGGCGTTAATTACTTTTACAATGTGTAGACCCTGAAATTTGATCTTGCATAATAATCATGCCATGAAAGATTATGCTTGTTTTGAGTTTTTTCAACCAATTAAAAATGTGAAAACAATTCTTAGTTCACAAAGCATACAAAGAGGTGATAGTTTTCCAACCCCTTCTCTACAGGAACATACAGATAAAAAAATGGTAGAGGACCCCACTGCAATACAAAATGTGCCTAAAAGAAAAATCAGACTATTTAATTGGGTTCAATATTGCAATGCTCACCAAGCAATTGTTCTTTAAAATATTCATAGCTTCCCCTTATACATATTTCTTAAACTCCCTTAAAAAAAATTTTTTTTCCAGTGCTTATGACATTACTATAAATGTCTCATTGTACAGGCTCTGTCTTTTCCTTCCTTTGCATAGCAGTGGAGCTCCACAGCCACTATCCTTATGACTGAGCAAAGCAATTGCAGTTTCTACAGTGAAAACGTGAGTTTTTTCTCTCATACCCACCTTTAGCCTGAATGGCACCCTGTTTTACCAATCCAAAGTATAACAAAAAGTTTCAGTTCTTTCCAAATCTAAAAGAATGATCTGTGGCAAATACGAAATGTCCTTACAAAGCCATGCCAGGTAATTTGGGGAAAAAAAATGTAATGAGTTTCAGGTTCATGAAATGTGATATTGACAAGAGCAGAAATAAATTGCTCCTATTTAACTGCAGTCCAGCTCAGAACAGATGAGCATAAGCCATGCTCCAACAATGCAGTTGATAACGGACCCTGAGGGACGCACTCTATTAAGAGCAAAGTGCTATAAGGAGACAGACTTATACTGTAAAGTTGGAAGGGGTGGAGGAGAGGAAGAAAGCCTCAATCTATACATCTCAGGGACTTGACAGCACTTGGCTTCCTATAAATCTGTCTAAGTAAAGTTATTAAGTGGCTGAGAAATGTAGCATTGGCAGCCAACCTGGGACAACAATGGAAAATAGATAGCCAATAGACAAGATAGACAAGTAAAAGGACCAAGAAAGATGCTTGCTCACAGATTCTGAGAGGTAATAAACACTGCAAATGGGATCTTGGGCTGCTTCTTTCAGCACGAAGAAATAGCGGATTCTGAGCAGAAACTAAATAGCTGCATTATCACCTGCTATTTCCTAAACTTGGTTGAGGTAGAAGACAGGGTTCTATTGGAAAATGGTCTGGAATTTGCTAGTTATAATAAGTAACATTGAACAAAGTCAAAATAAAGATATAAAAACAAGACTCAAAAACTTCACTTTTTGTGAATTCAAGGAGACAAGAATAATAAAAGTAGCACAGTGGATGCCTCACTTCCCAAACCCTGAGGCTTTATCTATTTAGTGCTGAAAAATATAGCCAATGAAATGAATTAAGTAGAAAACTGGTTGTTTAGTAATGTATAGAATAAGGCACCAATTTCACAATTTTACTTCTGCTATCATTTCATCTGTTATGTTGAAGTACTATAACAAAGCATACCTTTGGGAAGCCATTTTAATGGCTAAAATCTAAAGTGCCAAATACATTGTCTTGTCTTATAGAATAGATAAGTGGAAAAGTTTACATAAGAAAATTGTGTCTGTTAAACTTTATTTTCCAGAACTTATGATGAAAAAAAGTAACAAACAAATTGGAGGCACCATGGTAGAGTAGCAGAACAAGTGTTGGAGTGATAAGAATCTTGGGTTCATACCTGATTCTGCCACTAACTAGATGCCTGATTTTAGCAACTTCATTTGCCCCTCAGTTTCTTTATTTGTACAATGAATAGATAAAAATTTCTCTAAGTTTGCTTCCAACTCTGGTATTCTGTGACTCGAGATATTCTGCAAGTGAATATTTTGTCCAAATATAAAAAGGTATAATTTTAAATTGACAAGAATTTAAAATTTTAAGATCTCATTTTTTATTAAACATGAAAAAATAATGCAAGGCATCATTATGAATGAATACCAAGAATTAATGGTTATTTTATGCTTAAAATACTTAAAGGTCTAGAATGGAGATTACAAGATGATACAAAGTGGGCCACATCTTGGCCCACAGATACATTTGGATTGGCCTGAACAGTGCAGACCAGCAATATATTTTTTATTTATTTAATTAATTTCCAACTCTGAAAGTACAAAGACTTCTTGCAAGCAAAAAAAAAAAAAAAACCACGTATTTCAGATGCAGAAATATTGGGTCTTTATTCCCACACGACCACAGTGAACTAAGAAATAGCTGCTGTCCTGAGATAGTAAATGCATTCTTTCATTCATCATCATCCTCACTACTCCCTGTTGTCTCCAGATACTGCCGCCCAATGTCAGCTGCCATTTATCATCACACTTGCGCTGTCAGTTTTCTTAAAGTAAAGTTAAGAGAACAATGAAATATTTGTTGCATCCATGCCTCTATCAAAATGTGAAAGGAGAAAAAAGAAAAATCCACCAAGAAAGCCACGACTTTCAAGAACTCTGGAAGAATACATCTACCTTCTGAGAGGTAAAGACAGTCACTACATATTTAAGATGCAAATAAAGTGATACAAAAAGAATTCAACTTCCTCAATGAAGAACACAATTTTGAGATAATCTCTGCCTGCTTCACTCATATAGGCTACTTGCTTTGGTCCAGTAGGCATTTCATTATGCAAACCTTGGTTTGAAGTGAGAGCTATGATGATTTGGATGAAGTAATGGATAGAAAAGTCATTGAGCTTCTCTCATATCCATCTTCCACAAACTACAGCCAGATTTTATTTACCAGAATTTTGTGCAAATTTTTGGCTGTTAAGGAATAAATAATCCCAAATGTAAACACAGAAGCACATCAGGAAGAAGATCTCCCGGAATGTCTGTGAATGTTTTAAGGTGGCGTTTTTAGTTCCAGGAGGAGGGATTTCTGTGAACTAAATGAAATGCATCCATGGAGTGATATATATTGAATAAGCCAAGCAAGCCACGATCTTCAGGTATGGAGAGGCCTAGACTAGAATAACACTGATGCTACATTGCTAGAGAAGTACAAGGAAATGGGGAGAGCACATTTATTCCTCATGCTACATCTGAAAATTATCCTCGAATATGGCACAATGTTAGGTGATAGCAGAGGGTGAGAGCATATTTACTCCAATTTAGTAATGGCATCCGCTTCTGAAATTAATCCTCAAATATAGCAGTGGCCACCACAGCTGTCTGACCATTAGAAGTGCTCCCTATCCTACAGGTACCCACCACTCTAATTCAGGACGTCTGGGGTGAGACCTTCGTTTCTGTACGTCTTAAAAGCTCCCAGGTGATTGTAATCATTACCCAGTTTTGGTAACCACTGAACTATTTTATGTTATAGCTATTCTCATATACGAATTATGTAAATACCCATATTTGTGTACTGTATTACTGGAAAATGAGACATCTTTGTAATACAGGCCCCTCTAAGTAAGATTCCCCCTTCAACAGACTTAAGAGAACACCTGTTTTAGTGACTATAGTAAAAAAAAAAAAAATCAGTTCATCTTAGGAGCAGATTGGCACAAGCAGTTGAACGCCCATCTTTCACATGGGCGGTCCCCACGGCTCACAGTGCCTCCTAAAGAAAAAACAAACAGACCACGAGAAAACAGACAAGGGAGCCTTCTGGGGGAGGAGGGAAGTATTTTTTTAAAAATCAATTCATCTTTAAGTGAAAGTTGAGTCCTAAAGAAGCTACCTTCACTACCAAAGTTTAGCATTAGAATAGTGATAATAATAGTAGGATAAAGAGTAGCAAAAAACATCAAATGGGAATAATAGAGTTATCCATGGAGACTTAACATATGCCACATACAAACCTGGGCACTGCAGAGATTTTTTTCTTAGTTAATCTTCACAATAACCCAATGAGATGGCTATTATTCGAATTTCAGAGACAAGGAACTGAGGCCCATGGAGATGTGAGTACTTGGAAGTTAGCAGTTTCTGTGATGCCCAAGTCCGAGCTCTTATTCGCTTCCCTGAGCATTTCTCACTACAGAAGAAATGCACATCTTTACCAGCCTAACTTTAACAGGGAGCAAGGGAGTAACACAGCACTGGGGAGATTCAGGCTCATTAATTTCTCCACTTCTTGCCCCTTGTTGACACAATTAGCCCTTCACCCAGGCTGCCTAAGTGAGTAGTTTCTCCAGGCAGTCAGACAAGGCAGTAGTAACAAGCAGTCTATCATAGAACTCCCTTCTTGAATAAAAAGTAACCAAAATTGTGAGGACTTTCTTTTTCAATTCATTTTAAAGTCCTGATTCATTTTAAATTATTGAACTGTTTTTCCTCACTAGCAATATTGAAATATAATAAGTAGCCTATGAGTGCCCAGAAGAAAAAAGAGCTAAAGATCCTCATCCTGTTTTATTGCTTTATTTTTATCCTCTTCTTTGATTTGTAATGCATGGCAATTTCATCTACAATTTGCACTCTCATTTTTATAGCAGATCAATTAAAGATAACTGGACAAATGCTTGATTATATTCTGAAAGCCAATTTTAATATCATTTCTTGATGGGACTCCAATGTTATCAAATATGTAATCTCTCTCATTTTCCTTTTACTTATTGGGAGGTTCAACTGTTGTAAATCAACCAAGTAGAATTTAGAATATACATGGATTTCTGTTTATCAGTTCTCCATCATGCACACTAAATAAATAATAAGACAATAAAGAACAAAACTAGGAAAAATGAATCTCAGAACTAGAATTAAATAACTCTGACATTAAATCAAACCTGAATTTTATATTAGACAAAATGCATGCACATTTAGCATATGTGTTTGGATAATTTAAATATCAAAAAAAAAATTTTTTTCAAAGTTTCCAGAAATATCTCAAAAGTGGAAAGAATATCAATTAGTTTCATTAAGAACAGTTTGACACCATTTGCTACACCTGTGCTGATAGTCCATGATATTCTGTTGTATTGTGAAATAAGAGAAAATCAAAACAGGAAAAAAAGAATGGTTTTATATAGTTAAAAGATATGCTTAGAAATG
The DNA here is from genome assembly GCA_029593785.1 of Cabassous unicinctus. NCBI lineage: Eukaryota > Metazoa > Chordata > Mammalia > Cingulata > Chlamyphoridae > Cabassous > Cabassous unicinctus. The sequence continues at coordinate 24,162 of JAQZBX010000245.1, forward strand.
TTATATATGCATTTTTAAAATTCCAAGTCCATTGTGGAAATATTTATAAATTAATATATCCACTCTGAAAGCCAATTTTGCAATATATTTTAAAACTCATAAACTGTGTACACCTTTTGAACCAGCATTCCACATTTATTGGTTTCTCCTGAGGAAATTCTCAGAAAGCCTCATACAGATAAAGTTCAAGTGTGATCATCTTGATTTTATTCATAATACATTGGATATCCAACAATGGGAGATTGGTAAATAAATTATGATACAACCTTGTAATGGAATACACACACTAGATTAAAATTATGCCAATATAAAATATCTTAGTATGTGTCTTTTCATGTATTAGTATATATTTGTATATTAATTTAAAGTAATATAATAAATTATTATGCATTGCTGGTATTAATTTGTTCCATCTCATTTAGGTGCAGGAAACCTTATATGGCTTTATTTTATAAATCACTCTAGCTCTATGGCCCACTCCCAGTGAGGTAAAAATCTATGGAAAACGTATTTGGCAATGGGGCACCCTACTCCCTCAATATACAGACATTTCCAAAGTACTTACAAGGTTAAAAATCTTGTCCCTCCATGTACATGTCTTGCTGCTGTAGGGCACACCCTGTGCAGCATGGGAAGCCTTGAGAGCCTAGGAGTCTGAGATGCGGAGCATAGAGCATAGCAAATCCAGACCCAGCTTTGACTCTGCCCTCAGGGTTTCTCTTTATAGTAACCATAACAACCTGAAGCCATCCTGTCTCACCTCTCAACCCTTGGGCAAGTAGGGCCCTCTCTGAAACTTCCTAATCAACCACCTCTCTCCTTTGCCCAGTCTTGGGGAAGATCTCTGGACTAGACACTGTAAAACCCTGCCCATGTCTCCCAAACCTGTCCTCAGATGAACTTCTCTGTGCCTGATGGAATTTTTTCCAGAATGAATGATGGCTGCTTTCCCATGCGGTAGGCTGGAAAATCCAAGGAATTAACAACAGCAACCCCACAGGAACAGCCTCAAGTCATTGGCGTTAGTGTGTAAATATCCCAGCTCCCTCACCGCTCCATGGGAGGAGGGGGAGGAGGAAAATGAGCTTTCCTGCAGGACTGAGCTCCAGTTGCCCCTGTGGCTGAATAATGCATGCTTTCTTTGCCTCCTTCCCTTCCCTGCCTCACTTCTTCTCCTCTCCCTTATCCCCTTATTGGGATTTTCTGCACTTTCCAAATGAATCTCTGACATTCAAATCTTTTTTTCCCCCAGTATCTGCTTCTGAGAGAACCAAAACCAACACAATTCTCATCTCCTTTTTAGATAAGGGTACTTCAGCCAGTTCAACTCTCTGAACCAGCCTCTCTCAGGAACACAAACTGCAAATTCTCTTTGTGATCAAGAAACAGTAAGGTCCCTGAAAATCACCTGAGGTAGGAGAGCCGGGAATTCAGAGCACAAAAGGCAGGGCTATATTCTTAGAATGGGAAGGGGAGAATACCTTTTTCTATATATCCCTTCCCATCCACCCCAACCCCCAGGTTTTCTCTACCAGAAGGAAGAACAAAATTTATAAAACATATCTTGCTCCATATGGAATGATATTGTATTATTGCTACATGATGGTAATATGATTCTTTTTTCCACTGTGTTCATATTTATATTTATATATAGCCTGGATATATATGGAAGAAGTGTCAGCTAGACATTTTTGTGACAAAAATATACTACCACAATCCTTAGTAGTTTGAAATCACAAACAAATAAATCACTCACAATTCTTCTGGTCTGGGTGGATTTGTCTAATCTCTTACAGTTAGATAGAGTCTGGGCTGGGGCTGGATGCTCTAGGATGAACCCATACACATGTCTTGGCAGGCTGTTTTTGCAAGAGCTTCTCTAGAATGTATGACTAAGGGTTCATTGCTGAATTGCATGTTATCTGCACCTTCAATTATATAAGATATTGCCAAATTGTTCTCCATTAAGTTTGTGCCAATTTATACACACACACCCCCAAATGTAAGTGTAGGGTTTGAGTCATCACAAAGCTGCCAGAAATCATTTCCACAACGTAATAAATGCAGCAAAGTAATTACTCCTCTCAGTTCTTTTAAAATACATGTAAATATGAGCTTTACTTTTCTTTTTTAATGGTATATAATCTTTTGAAATCCCCTGTTTTTTGTTCAAGGACAAGTAAGGAGTTTGGTTGCATTAATGTCAAGCTGATTCTAATTAAAGAACTGCTTCCTTTTTCTATAGTATCTAATAAATCTGCTTGCTGTATTGACTCAATTTTAGAAGTCATAGAGTCAACTACCAAAGCTGGTTTCAAAAGATAGATGAATAATTTCATGCTTAATAATAACATTCATAATTATAGAGCCAAGGTAATAATCCAATCTCATGTGTCAGGGCCTGTCTGATCAGCAACAGCGTCATGATGGAGTTCCCTGTCTCGCGGTCCTCTGCTGGCTCAGCTAAACAGCGCAAAGGCAAAGTTTCCTCCTCTGAAAACACATGCTGTTGCTGCCAAATCAACAAAGAAGAGGAAAGAAACTTAGAAAATGTGATTAAATGAAAAACTCTGTCCACTCTTCTGTTCCAAATCATATAAACTTCTTTAATATACCACAATCTAAGTAAAATGATGAATGTATAACAGCCTTAAATGCTCATGCACTTTTATTTCTACCAGAAATAAATTCTATGAGAAAAAACTGATTATTGATAATTTGCATTCACTTTTAAACAGTTTTAGCCTACGTAGTTCCAAATTAGACTATTGTCCGTTTTGAAAGCAGAATTTTTACAACTTACATGTATATGCTAACTTCAGCTCTGGACTTTAGGACAACTCATGTGGATCTCAAATTTGGCCTTTCTGCCTTTTTGTTGGGAGCAACTAGTTTCATATTCTGATATTTCTGGTGCTGATGGACAGACTATATCTATCAAAATAGTACAAGAACCCACAGGAAAATTGCCAACTGGGCATCCCATGGGCAAAAATCTTCAAACTGAAGGAAAACTATAACCTACTGATTATTATGGGATGTTGGTTCTTATAGTAATGGAAGGCAATAGCTAGAATTAGAGAAGATCATACAACGTGGAAAAGGACATAACCCTTTTAAAATGCACTTATTCATTTATGTCTCAAATATATCTTAAACTCTGACCACATGCTAGACTTGCACTCATCCTCATGTTAAAGCCTATTCGGAAGATGGAAAATAAAAACTGAATAACTATATAATAAGTTAGCTGATGATGTGTGTTATGGCAGAAAATGTATCATAAGAGGGATGGTTAGTGCTGAAGTAGAAACAAAAGCTGGGGAACTTTTACATAGGGAAAGGATCTCTAATAAAATAAAATATGAACAGAGACATTTGAAGTCGATTTAAGACTTTGAATTACTTGATTCTCTGAAGCCAGTTGGTGTCATGTGTTCAGTAAAATTTTCCAAGATTGCAAGCCAGGATGTGATTACCATGGGTGGGCCCTGTTATCAGTACCAGCTCATAAAAATTTAACTTTAAGGATTCATCAACATGCTGTTTAAAATGGCAAAACAAAGCAAATTAAAACATCTTAAGCTGAGTAAGCTAGAGCCATCAAAAATAATTTTACAGAAGAATATTTAATGATATGGAAAAAAATTTCAGAATCTAGTGGGAAAAGGGGTTCACAAAATGCTATGAACTATGTTGTCCTACATTTACATTAACCTATATTTATGGAAAATTGCCTAAATGATATGTCAGACTTTTAATAGTTATATCTGTTAGGAAGAAATGATGAGTGTTTTATTTTAGTTTTCTTTTGTTTTCTGCTTTACTCTATTTTGTTATAATAAAGTGGTTTATTATAGAATAAATGGCAGAAATTAATAATGACATCAAATCCAAAATTTAGCCAGAGCCTAATATTGCATTTCAAGACTCTAGGGAGCACATGAATAGGTCTAAGTGATGTCTTGGTGCCAGTATTGACTCAAAGATTGTTTTCCAATACCAATGGGAGAATGCTATAGGTCAAACCATGCCTAGACATCCAGAGATTGTGACTGGTTTTATACTACCATCCTTGCTTTATTTCATCCCACTGTTTAACCTTCAAACTACTTTTATTTATGTGCATGAAAGAAGTTTGTATCCTTTAAGATTGTGTGCTTTTATATATATGAACTTTGCATACGTTTACATGCTTGTATAAGAGCCATCATTATTTACCTTGTAACATCTAAAATATTCTGATTAGCAAAGCTGAGCCATAATTGACGACAACACAAAAACAGCGTAATGCAGAAGTGTCATTATACCCATATTTTAGTTTGCATTCCCCCAGTAACAGATTCTTGCTAAGGTTTGATACAAGTAGTTTATTTTGAACTGATTCCAAAAAATGAGTTGGGGGCGAGTGGGAGGGAAGGGAAGGGAATGATTAAAGGGTGTATTAGCCAGCAAGTTACCACTGTGAGGAACAGGATCTTAATTCCTCTGGGGAACACCTCAGATATACCCTTACGTAGGGGTGAGGATGCTCCCTCAGCCAAAGTTTGAGGATCGTTTCTATGGTTTTTTAATTTCCTGCATTTTTGGTGTCCACTAAAGCGTAAGAGTGGAGTGGGGAAGGGGCATAGGTAGGTTCTTGATAGTGTCTACTACACCCCTCATTATAAACTCTTTGAAGCCAGACAGTGTGTAAGGCTTCTTCATAAACATGGCAGAAATACAGAAATTGAAGATGGATATGGATGATGTTTTAAAAATATAGACAATTTCACAGCATTCTTAAGATGAAAGTAATGCTATGATAGACTTTGATATTCTTGCCTTCCGATTGAGAAAAAATGTTTTGATATTCTTCTTGAGTGATGAGTAGGAATTTACTAAGTAGGATTGGGGAAGCAGGGAAAGATTTAGGATAGTCATGCAAGAAGAGGAAACTGAATATTCAAGGGCAAGCCTACATCAACATCAGAAACATGGGAGAGCAGCCTATCATCAGTATTACTGGTGCATTTACCCGGGAGAAGATGATCCTGAGAAGTAGCCAGGAACCACTGCATCCTATTCTAAAAGCAATGGAAGACTACTGAAAGATTTGTCAGAATTTAAGTATCTCTGATGGAGAATTGGAAGAAAAATGGAAGGAAGAAAGGGAAGCAATAAGAGATAATGGTGGTTTTCATAGAGAGTGAAAAGAGGAAAGAGAATACATGTGCATGAATATATATGAAAGATATTTGAGAAGCAGAATAAATGGAAAGTGAGGAAGAAGAAAAATATAAAAATGAAAAAAAAATTCCGAATGTTTGCTTCTATGAACTAGGTTGATAATATTCCATTAACAACACAAACAACAGAAAGCATGCCAGGAGGGGCAGGAAGGCTATCACCTTCTCTAGTGTGGTCTAAAATACAGAGAAGATTCCTTATAGCTGATGTTGCTCATTACGATATTTTGTACACTAGATGTTTTAAATTATTATTTATTTCTTTAACTAAATTGAGGCATGTAATTTAATTATAAAATTGAAGGAGGGAGTGGTAAAGGGAACAAAATACTCATTAGCAAGCATTTCCCATCAACCACTTGTTCATGCTTAGATCAAACAGATCTAATAATTTCTTGTTAAATTCATCAGTTTTCATTAGAAGAGTAATTGTGGTTGGTAAAAGGTAATGGTTACAGTGTGTTACACAATTAACACAGTGTGAAATGAACTAAAATATGTTCTCTATAGATGATTTTCTGGGAACATTAGATACTGGGTTTAAGATATATAAATATGAGATTTTTCTAAGTGCTCTATCATTTTGTTAAATCAAATCAAAGTATATTTATATTTCAATTGAAAACTAATGTTGTCATTTAGACATAAAAATTGAAAACGTTCCAAGACATTGTTCAGGCCTAAGAGAACAAAGTTTGATTTTGTTTTTAAGTAACCATGATATCTTTCTACAATATAAGAGAAAATAGCTTGACTCCATGTTGAAAAACCTGCCTAGTAGGTCAAAACTTAAAGTGTATATTTCAGCATGCACTGAAAATGCAACTATTTACTTTCTATTTTAATATTATTTTCTGTTTATAAAGTCAGCATGAGTTCAATTAAAAATACGGAAAATGACTCTGAAAAAAACACAAATATTGTAAATATTTTAAAAATATGGTTGTATATCTCTGGCCTTTTTGGCTTGTGCTGTATTGTTTATATTGCAAATATTCAGCTATATAGGTAAATACATAAGTGTCTATATGCACATTATATTAACAGTGCAATATCTTCATAGTTTATTGCATCCTTTATGCATTTTGGCACAGTTTATTGAGGTTTAATTTATATAACACTAAAATGCATGGATTTTAAGTGCACAGTTTGATGATTTTGGCAAATGTAGACACCAGTCTAACTACCAACACAATCAATAAAGAGGATATTTTCAACACTCCTAAAGTTGCCCCCACCTGAAACTCAAGCTCCTGGCCACCTGATCTGCTTTGAGTCACTATTCATGAGATTTGATTTTTTCCCCTAGATTTTTGTATAAATGGAATCATACAATATGAATTTTTTGCTGGCCTCTTTTACATAGAATAATACTTTTGATATTTATCCATGTTACATATTTTTTTTCCTTTATTATTAAGTAGCGTTCTATTATATGGGTAGAGCAAAATTTGTACATCCAGTCACCTATGGAAAAACTTTGGAGTTGTTTCCAGTTTAGGCTATTGTGAATAAAGCTGCAATAAACACATGTGGACATATGTTTGAATACTCTTAGTTAAATAACCAAAAGTGGAATTCCTCCAGTTGTGTCATAAGTGCTTGTTTAACTTTTAAACAAAGTGTTAAATTGGTTTTCAAAGAGTTTGTACTATTTTACGTTCTCCAAAGCAATGTATGAATATTTCAGTTGATCCACATCCTTGTCAACACTTGATGTTGTCTTTCTTTTTAATTTTAGTCATCCGGATGTTTGTATAATGGTATCTTGTGGTTTTAATTTGCATGTGAATGATGTTGAACATCTTTCATGTGCTTGTTGGTCTTCATAAATTTTCCTTGGAAATATCTGTTCAAATAATTTGCCCATTTTTTTATGGACTGTTTCATGTCTTATCTCTGAGTTGTAAGAGTTATTTATATATCATGGTTTCAAATTATATATCAAATAAATGTACTGCAAATATTTTCCCTCAGTTTGTGCCTGGTCTTTTAATTTTCTTAATGCTGTCTAAAAATGAGCAAATTTTTTAAAATTTTGGTGAAGTACAATTTAACAGTGTTTTTATTTTGGAGGTTGTGATTTTTGTCATACCTACAAAATCATTGCCTGCTGTAAAATAGCATTTCTTTCCTGTATATTCTTCCAGAAGGTTTATACCTACAGAGTTTCTGTTTAGTTCTATGATTCCTTTTTAAGGTTTTTTTCAATTTAAAATTTTATTTTTATATCAATGTTACAAGTTAGTTAACAAAAGATAATAACTACAATAGCAATAAATCTGCTTTTGTCAGTGTTTACACTCCATCCTTATTTTTGTTCATTCCTCAATCTTGAGGGATTTGAGATGATGTGCCCCAAAATACATGAGGCAAACACTGGCAAAACGGAGGGGGGACTCCCTGCCTGACCACCAGGGGACCATGGATTGGCCAGCAGCGCCTTGGTACCCAGGACTCCTGGCCCACATTTTTGGTGTCAGCTGTGCCTGCTCTGTATCGCTAGACTGGTATGTGGAGACGAAAGCCAAGACACTGTTTTCCTGTGGGAATTTCAGTTGATTAGAAGGGAGAGCCTTCATGATGATTTCCTGTCTGACCTCTTGAATACTGACAAATCTGAAGACTCTAGGTGATGTATAAATCAGGGGAAAGGCTAGGTTTCTATATGCTGTCTTCTGCTCTCTATATGTACCTGAAGTTACCCCCTTTCCACCTGGCCGTTCTTTAAAAGGAAACCTTTGATGCTACTCAGCATTTAAGCTACACCACTGAGCCTGAGGCTGGATCTTGCCTCTGAAGAAGATTTTCATAGTCATGTAGTATAACCTATGAAGCAGACAAACTTTATCCAACCTAAAAACATTCATTAAGTTATTGGCGTGCTTCTCGGGAATTTCTACATTTGCACAATCCCAGTTGATGTTAGGACAGTGGATTATCAAGGCTGCGGAAATTGAGCTCAGCGTGGAAGTAGTGAGGAGGTTGACTGAATCCCCTGGAATGTCAGAGTGCCCCTCCTGGAGTAACTGATACATTAGATTCTAACTTAGATCAGAGGAAGTTTGCACTGATTTGAAATAACTAGAATAAGCAAACTCGTAGAGTCAGAATTTGTAATATAGGTTACCAGAGGATGGAGTAGGAATACGTAGTAGGGAGTTAAGGCTTAAAATGTACAGCATTCCCATTTGAAAGGATGCAAATGTTTTGTTAATGGATGTTGGTGGTGGTAGCACAATATTGTGAATGTCATTAATAGCACTGAATTATATATTTGAATGTGGTTAATAGTACCATTTTAAAAAATGTGCTTTTATCACTTGTTACAAATGCACCACATCAATGCAAAGTATAATAGGGTGGTATATGGGAATTTTCTATTTTATGCATGATTGTTCTGTAAACCACAGCTTCCTTAAAAATTCGGTAGTCTGAGATTTGAGAGGAAATCTTGGGCAGATTTTTTTTTTTTTTTTTTTTTTTTTTTTTTTTTTTTTTGGCTCATTCTCTGAAGTTTCTACCTCTCTGGGATTTGTCCCTTAAGTCTCCTTAAGTCTCAGACACTGTGGCAAACCCCAAAACCTGACCCCTATCTCCTTATCCCACTACAAGACATCACTGCATACCCATCCCAACCCTTCTTTACAGAATCATAGTTCCTCAAGTCCTGCTTGAGTTAACATTGGTAAATGCCTCCTAACAGTTTTCTATGTGTTGTCCTGCTTTTTTCATTGTTTTCAGTGGGAGAATTGACCCAATACTAGGCACTCTTTCATGATTGGAACTGGAAACCACAAGTGTATTTATATTTTTAAAAAGTTTTTGACTATCAAAACTTCCTAATGTTGCCTTATCTGATTGGTTTGTATCCAAGACAGTGTTATTTGTTTTCGTTTTGGGGGATGAACCCAGCTCAGACTCTCCAGTTGCCATTGACAAACGGAATGTAGGGACTGATTTGCTACCTCATCTATAGTCACACATGAGAAGTAATGCTGCAATAAAGGATGACTTTCAGTGGTAGTGTAGTACTATGAAGGCCAACTCTATTAACAGTCTTTAAAATGTAACAATGGGAACCGATGTGGCTCAGTGGTTGAGTCCTGACTTCCCACATACGAGGTCCCGAGTTCAAACCCCAGCTCTCAGTACCTCAAAAAAAATAAAAATAAAATGTAGCAATGTTCCTCTTATTTCTAGATAGTGGCATGCCTGCATGGGTTTCAGAAAAAGAGCAAAATAATTAAAGATTGGAAAGAGTAGGAGAGGAGGAATAGAGTGAGGGTGGCCTTGGGTTTCTTTCAGTTAAGAGACAAGAGGGGAAAAAAGAAGATTGAGGTGCACATCTATACCTCATTGTTCCTCTCCAAACTGAATTTCCAGATGTCTTAAGGTCATTTATCACTAGAGAAACCTCTCTGGATTTAACATGATGTTTTCTCCCAGCCATCATAAAAAGATGGAACATTTTAAAAGCTAATGTCTATAAGAACATATGTACATTTTAAAGACCCCTGGAACAATGCAGCATTGTCTTGCTCTGGGCAGTATACATCAAGATGAAATTGTCAGATGTGAAATGATACTGAAAATATTTCCAGTCTAACAGCTGGTTTTATGGTATTGGTTTTCAATACTCTCTTTCCATCAGATCCACAAAAGACTATCATCTTACTAAGTTTCCCAAATTAAATAGGATCAAACTTCTTATGCACATAGAATGGTAGACTTTAAAGAAATTCTCCAATGCTTCATGTAACATATATATGGTTGACTTTGCTATTGACCCATATGTCCTTCAATGGTGCCAGAAAAAAATAATGTCATTATGATAAGACAGATGTGTGAGATCATACTGAGTTAAAATACCCTAAAAGTTTTCTCTTTACACTAATAATGACCTGGAAACTTGTGTTCATCGCATACTAGCCATGTGCAGATTTTTCCTTGCCTCGCTCTAGATCAGAATTTTCCACTCTGAAACATTAGTCCAGTAACTCATGTTAATTAAATCTGGAAACTTCTGCATACTCTGTTCACCCTCTTTAAAAGTCACAATAAACATTTGAATATTAAATGCTCTTAGAAGCCCTACAGTAAGGAGAATTGTTTGTTTAACTTTGTAAACTCAAATGTTCACAATCATTTTACTGTGAAGCCATGTCTTTTACATAAAACCTATTCTCACCATGCATTACACAATTCAGGATGCCTATCTAGTTCTTAATTATTCATTTTCACTCCATTAGTAATGATTAGAAAGACAGGCAAGAGGCAGATCTGGCAGTAACTTATAGGTTCTTTTAATGGGAAGGAAGTGAAGGTGTTTTAGTTTGCCAAAGGGGTACCGAGGCAAAGTACCAGGAATGGGATGGCTTTTATAAAGGGGATTTATTGGGGGTAAAAGCTTATAATTCCAAGGCCATGAAAAGTCCAAACCAAGGCACCATCAGAGATGTTTTCTCACCAAAGTCAGCTGCTGTTGACCCCAGCGTGTTGCCCTGTGGTGAAGCAAGATGGCCTCCTATCTCAGCCGAGGTTTCAGCCTTGCCCTCCAGGCTCACTACCTCTTGAGCTGTTCTGTGGGCCCAGTCTCTTGGGGCTTTGTGCTTAAGCAATCTTGTAGCCCTCTCTCTTACATAGCAGGATCAAACATGGTGGCTTTCTTCCTGTATCTCTCTGAGTGAGTCTCTGAATTTCCATTTATATCAGACCAAACAAGGGAGTGGAGACGCAACCTGAGTCAAGCTTCACTAAAGGAGTTCAATCAAAAGGCCTAAAATGATCTTATCAAGTAATCTAATCAACGGTCCCTCAACTGAATTTAATGCAATTAAAGGCTATCACATCCAGAGGGATAGATTAGTTTACAAACATATTATTTCTCTTTTTGGGATTCATGAAATAATTTCAAACTGCCATAGAAGGGTTTTAGGTAAGGGAATGATCTAATCATATGTACACTAGGGATAAAAACATCAAATCCCATTAAAGTTCATTCACTATACACCTATTAAAATAGCTAAAATCCAAAACATAATACCAAATGCTGGTGAGGATGTGGAGCACCAGGAATTCTTTCACTGCTGGTGGGAATGTAAAATAGTACAGCCACTTTGGAAGACACTCTAACATTTCCTCACAAAGCTAAGCACAGGCTTACAATAAAATCCAGCAATAGTACTCCTAGGTAGCTAACACAAAGAGTTCAATACTTATGGCCACATAGAAACCTGCATGCAGATGTTTGTGGCAGCTTTATTCATAATTGCCAAATATTGGAAGAAACTAAGATATCCTTCAATAAGTGAATGGATAAACAAACTGTGGCATAGTCATACAATGGAATATTATTCAGCCTTAAGAGGAAATGAGCTATCAGACAATGAAAAGAAATGGAGAAACTTTAAATGCATATTGCTAAATGAAAGAAGCTATTCTGTATATACTGCATGATGACAACAGTATGACATTCTGGAAAAGGCAAAACTATAAAGATAATAAAAAGATCAGTGGTTATCAGAGGTTCAGGGGGAGGGAGGGATGGATGAATAGGTGGAGCACAGGGCATTTTTAAGGTAGTGAAACTATTGTTTGTGATAATGTATGGTGGATACATGACATTATATATTTGTCAAACCCCATAGAACTGTATAACGCAAAGTGTGAACCCTAATCTAGACTATGGACTTCAGTTAATTATAATGTGTCCATATCAGTTCATCAATTGTAACAAATGTACCACACTAATGCAAGATGTTAATAATAAAGGAAACTGTGGTGGAGGGTGGAAATACATGAGAACTCTCAGTACTTTCTTCTCATTTTTCCTGTAAACCCAAAGCTATTCTAATAAAGTCTATTAAATATTTTAAATGAAAAAAAGAAACTGAGGAAAGATATAGACAACTGTGCAATAGTAATGGGGGATTCCAATACACCACTCTCAGCAATAGATTGAAGATCTAGCCAGAGGGTAAAGAAATGATGTCCTCTCTAACTACTTCAGACTGAGAAGGGACATGGATATTGTGGGGCAGAGGAATGGAATTGTTTTGCTCGCAGTTGAAGATACTCATTGATTTTGGGATGCGGCTGGTCCATCATCATCATTTTGTTAGTTGTCCAAAGCAAGCGAGAAGAACTGGAGATAGGAGGCCATACATCTGCTGGGTTTCATGGCTCAATCAGCATAGGAACAATCCGAAAGCTTTAAGCCTCTGAGAAATAAACTTAAGAGGTACGTTGAAAATTACAGGTTCAAATACAAGAAGTCGACAAATCATGATTAGGGGATTTATAAATGAGCATAACTATGTTATATTGAGGAAATAGATTTTCACATATTCCCAGATAGATCCCGCTGAGAAGGTGTTGATTTAATGAGGCCATGTGTCTGGATGTCCCTAGGGCCCTCGGGGGTACTTTTGTTTGAGGCTTTGTTTACTGTGGCAGTTTGTGATGTCTGGCTGAGACCTGCATAAACATAAATTCCAGAATGACCTCCTGACTCACTTTGAAATTTTTTAGCCATAAAACCTCTGTTTTATTTAATATCTCCCCCTTTTAGTCAAGGTCTTCCTCCAAATGCACCACTGATTAATGCTTAGTAATAATCCCTCTGTGCCAGGGAGGCTCTGAGTCATGCCCCACGTCGCAGGAAAGGTAGTAAGTTTATTTGCAGAGTTTGGCTTAGAGAGAGGCCACACTTGAGTAACAAGGAGGTTTTCAGGAGCTAACTCTTAGGCATTAATTATAATTAGGCTTAGTTTCATTATTACAGAAGTAAGGTTACTAAGTGCAAGCATTAAGATTGAGGACATGGCTTATTAGCCTGCTTTACTTTATTAGGCAAGACTTATGTATTCCAGAGTTTTTGGCCATCTTATTTGAGAAAGTAGCAGCTCTTCCCCAGGAAGGAAGTTTAATATTTTGTTAGCTACTGTGTGGACTTCTATCTTTCCAGAAAACATACCTATGGCAGCACGGACACATTTATATCCCATAGCAGTATGTGGCTATGTAACTTCAAGATGTTCAAAAGTCCCTGTCTGTCAAGACACCTGACCATGTCCCACCTTTACCTTCTTACCAGTGTTATGTTAATTGACAGGTAGAACATAATTGATACACTTGCCTGGTTTCTCATGTAAAGTTCTTCTCTTCTTTTTTCTGTTAATGAAGATTTGACCTGAATCTGGTGGCTTGTACTTTCAGAGAAGCTTCAGAATAAAGCAGTATAACTGATAAGGAAATTTGTTGTTTCTATGGCATTTTTCTAAGAATAAAAAATGCAGCATTTCCATAACACCCCTCCCCATTTTTGAAACATAACATCGGTGTGGTACTTTTATTACATTGATGCAAAAATGTTAAAATATTACTGTTAATTATAGTCCATATTTTGCTTTAGGTGCATTTTTTCCCCATATACCACCCTACTATCAACACCCTGTATTAGTGACATACCTTTGTTATGGATCCTGAATGAGCATTCTTATATTTGTATGAAAACATCTTTATTTATCTTTTATTTTTGAAGCATGTTTTTGTTTGACATATAATTCTAAATTGACAGGTTTTTTCTTTCCTTGCAGTACTTTAAAGATTCAATTCCATTGTCTTAGCTCTGGCAAGGTTTCTGATGATATTGTTCTTATATTTCTATGCTTATCCCTTTGAACAATGTATATCTCTTTGCTCTGTTTTTTTAACATGTTCACTAGTCATTTTTACTCCAGTGTGCATTCTGCTGTTAACCCCATGCAGTGAAATTTGTATTTCAGATATTGTACTTTTCATCTCTAGAAGTTCCAACTTGATTCTTTTCCAGGTCTTCATTTTTTAATTTTGAGAATATTGAGCAGAATATTTTTAATATTATTGTCTGAAAATTCCATTAACTTAGTCTTTTCTACAATTGTTTCTACCAACTGATTTTCCTCCTGATTTTGGGTCACATTTTCTTTTTTCACAAATCTGTTAATTTTTTTGTTTTTGTTTTTTTTTAAGATTTATTTTACTTTATTTTTCTTTATTTATCCCCTCCTTCCCCCAGACAGTTTGCTCATCTGTCTGCTCATTGTTTGCTCACCTTCTCCAGGAGGCACCAGGATCTGAACCCGGGACCTCCCACATGAGAGGGGAGTGCTCAACAGCCTGAGCCACACCTGCTCTCTGCAGGCTGTGGTGTCTGCTGGCTTGTGGCATCTGCTTGTTGCTGTTAGGGTGGCATCTAGCTCATTGCAGCGTGAGGCAGCATCTGCTTGTCTTCTTTCAGGAGGCACTGGGACCCGAACCTGGGACCTCCCTTGTGGTAGGCAGGTGCCTAAGTGGTCGAGCCACATCTGCTCCCCTATCTGTTAATTTTTGGTTAAGTAACTCCCTGTCTCCTTAAATTACCAAGATTTAGAGATTCTATATAGATTCTCCTTTATTGTATTGCCATCCAGAAATTGCCTCCAGGCAGAAAGCATGGTCAAAAGTAAGGCCCAACCTATTTGTTTCCCTTCTCTCATGGATTGCAGTCCTATGCTGCCTGGAGCCCAATATCTGAAAACAGTGGTTACATTTTCACTTTCACTTTTCTAGTTGTTATTATTGAGAGGTTAATTTCACACCAGTTATTCACTATGGCTAGAAGCAAAAGTTCAAATTTCTTTTTTTTTTTTTTAATTCAGCAGTATATAGTAAATAAATTTGCCTCTAATATGAGTTTGGTATTGAACTTTATTACAAATAACAGAAAACTTAAACTATAGTGTCTTAACCAAATGGGGATTTTTTTTTACATAACAAGAATATCAGAGATAAGTCATACAATTCTGATATGGTAGTTCCATGATGCCAACACAAATAGAATCTCTTTTAAAAAGTGGTTTCACTCTCACTCTTGTCTTATGGAGGCAAAAGTATTGCTCCACCTTCATCTTTGTATCTGTGTTCGAAGAGAAAAGACTAATGGTGATTGCTAGCTGAATCTGATCCCACCTGGCAACTACTTATGGACCAGAATTGTTTCACATACCTATCCTTTGGGGTAAGGGGTAAATGGAAACTGTAATTTTTTTGTAACCTGGCATGTTGCCAACACCACCATATCATAAAATAGCAGATAGATATTGAGTAGGTAGCCAGCAGTATCTGAGATGCTTCATTAAATATTCTACAAAATTTGCAATAATGTGTGGGTTGTATTCTGTAGTATGGAAATATTATAATTTCAATAACTAATCCCCTGATGCTCAACATTTATTTTATCTTGAAATATTAAATTAAATTGAAAATATTATGACTGAGATATACTTTCAGTTAGAATACTTTCTGCATTATCTATTTGAAGTCCAGGAAGTATAATCAGGCCAGATATGAAAAATATAAAATTTCAACTTTGGCAGATGATGATTAATTAGTTGAAGTACCTCAGGAAGAAGGAAAAGATCTGTATTACCTGTTGAACAAACATCATTTCAGATTTCTTTTCTATCTCAATTTTCCTGCCTTTATTTCAGAGTTTGAGCATTTCAGTAATTTTGTGCTATTGCAATTAAACATTTACAAGAACTGAGGTAAAGAAAGCAAATACATAAAAACAAAATAGTGGGATCTTTATTCAGCTAAGATGCTGATGTTGCAATAAGGCATCTATTTTACTTTAACCAGAGAATCTTCTATTACAGAAGAAAAGCAGCTGCAGTCCAGACCTCTAGACCCTCAAAGAAATGGGGCCTCGGCCACTTGGAAGTCAGGTTCTACTCATACTTTACCCAGTGACTTTAGATTGATAATAGATGGGACATTGGACAGATATTTTGTTCCAGGTTGTATCACATCACACCGTAGGCATGAAAGTAACATTATGGTTATTCAGTGAACTTTTCCCAGATTATTGTCAGATAAAATAAAACACGTATGGAAGGTCCATATACTGTAAATTGCACACTTGGAGAATCACTCAGCTCTATCGGATATTACTTTAAAAGTTAGAATAGTAATAGAACTCACCCAGACCATTGTTTTCCCAATCAAAAGACTACTCATTAGACATTATAGCATTGTATACCCCTAAAAGATTTCTAAGACAATTGCAGCTAGTCTAGCTTTATATTAATTCTTCATGGTATTAGAAAATGTTACTTTGTCCTACACTGTAATTAAAGATAGAACTTATAATACCTATGATGTAAGATGGCTATAAGATTTATAAATTAACATATGCAAAACAATGAGTAGCATAGCTGGCGTATGGGTATTAATATAATTTGGTGTGATATAACTTTTTTGGTTCTCACTACCGTAGATATTTGTCCTTTATTATCCTACGAAGTTTGCCAAGATTTGTGCTCAATTGCCTCAGGGACAGAAGGGCTCTTTTTAAATAAGCTTAGGCTCATTGCATGAATTATACTAGATCAGGGCTTCTCAACATTATTGGCATTTGGGAATGAATAAACTTTGTTTTATAGGATTGTTCCGTGCATTTAAGGGTGTTTAAGAGTATTCTTGGCCTTTACCCATTAGATACCAGTAGCATCCCCCTCACTGTGTGACAACTGAAAAATTTCTCCAGACAATGCTAAATGTCTCCTGAGGGCAAAATTGCCCCTGGTTGAGAACCAGAATTCTGGATTGTCCCAAGAGGCAAGAAAATGAAGAAGAGAATTTGAGCAAGGAGAAAGAAAGAACAAAGAGTAGAGAGGCTGGGAGCATTTCTTCCAAGCACAGGAAATGCACAGCATTTCATGTCTTGGAGAAATGAGAATTAGCAGTCCACTACCATGAAGTAAAATTGTAAAGATGGCAGGGAACTGAACACTCGGATGCACTCTCCCCATACCACCAGGAGACAGCAGGTTTGTCCACCAATAAGGAATCATCTAGGCTTGGACATGAATACATCGGTTATGACCAGTAGGTTCCCAAATCTTAGGATTCTTACCCAACCATAGAGGCAACCAAAGCAAAGATATCAGATTTAGATATGGTATATATATATATAATTGTTTAATTTGGGACACTTTGGGAAATAAAGGGAAGCACTTTGAATAACAGTTGGGCAAAACATTATACATATCCTCCTTAGATTTATAAAAAGTGAAAAATTAATAAGAGGTAAATTGTATTGAAAAAAAATAATTACCTCAGCAGCAATAATAATTACAATAATATTTTTGTTTTTTTTGAGAACATTTTATACCACCATTGTAATTGTCCGATAAATATCAATAAACATAGATTGAATTAAACATCTCTGTGGCTGCTAATGTACCAATTATCACAATTTCTTACTCAGAAACATCTATAATTATTAGGATGAGATTTAGCTGCATCTTCTATATAATCCACTGTTGGGCTATCTACTCCATAGTTTTAGTTACAGGATCCTTTTTCCCTATGCCAAGATGATCCCCCAGAAGGCACTTTGACCCTTGATCTTAGGTAACTTCTCACCAATGCTTGGGCTAATGGCAAACATTTTCTTTATGTTAATCAGGCACCAAAAGAAACATAAGTGAGAGTCTTTGGCCCCTCTTTTTCCAAGAGCATCATGGCTGCCCTCCTCTTGCTCGGGGCTCTTTATTCTCAGATCCCTCAACTTCAAGGAGGATTCTCATTCTTCTCCACACCAGGTCTGTCTCTGCTCTGGATCTCCTTCATTCTCCAACTTTTTTCATCTCTGCTCTAGCTTGTGGACATTTTATGTACTCTGGTAGCAGAAAGAACAGTCCACTCTCACCATTTGCATAACTTGCTGATTTTTTGTTCCTATTTCATATGCAGAATGTGTTCTTTGAACTTAAAAACTAAATAATATGCCATACTTCTTCCATAGTGTAAAATTTTTCAGTTGCCAGTAAGGGAAGTCTGGAGGCTTTATCAAGTAGGTAAAATATAGGACAGGGATTAGTACTTTTGAATATGGTAAAATCACATATAGCCAGGATTGGCAAATTTATGACTTTGAATTATGCTTGCAGGTAAAGACAATGTCTCAGTGGTCTAGATGAGATGGATCGTGGGTGCAAACTGTGAAGGAATTCATAATCTCCCTCTCTCCCTTTCTGGAGACTCTGAATGGATAGGAACGAAACTTGATGTGGCAGTTTTAGATTATTTTTTTGAACCCCCCAAAAAGAAAAAGGTTATGTTTGTAAACTTGTCTGTTCCTCTGGATGTGATACCCTCTAATTTTATTAAATTCAAAGGTTTTAAGTTTACTTAATAAAATCAATTTGGGGCTTTGATTCAACCACGTCAGTAGGGCGTGACTCAGGGTTAAGTCCTCACCCCTTTGTTGGGCTGATATAAATGGACAGTCACTCAAGAAGACACATGGAAGAGGAGAGAGCTCTGTCATGTTTGATCCCAGGACCCCAGAGAGAGCTGAGCCATTCACCTGATAGTTTGCGACTGAGCAGCTAAGCAGCTGAGCAGCTGAGAAAGCCTGGAAAGAAATGAGCCCTATGCCAGACTGATATAGGAAGCCCTGAAAGATGAGCCCTATGCCAGCCTACAGCTGAGATTGGAAGAAGCTGGGCCCCATGGAGCCTTAAGAGGAAGAAGGAAGGAAAGACCAGGCAGAGATCACCCGCTATCTTGCTTCAACACATGGCAGCTGACTTTGGTGAGAAAGCAGCCTTGAGTTGGTCTCTTTAGGGCAGAGGTTCTTAACCTTTTTTGTTCTACAGACCCCTTTTCCAGTCAGGTGAAAACCACAGACCCCTTACTAAGTCCACACTATACCATGTATTATTTAATAAATATATCACACCCACACCAACACATCCCCACAAGAATGTTTTTTTGAATTTCAGACTCCTTGTGAAGAACCCCTGCTTTAGGGCCTTGTAAGCTTTTACCCCAAATAAAACCCTTTATAAAAGACAACAGATTTCTGGTACTTTGCATCAGCACCCCTTTGGCTTATACACTTCCTTTCTCAATCCCATCTCATCCACATTAGAGCACGGAAAAATCCACTCAAGTTTGCACATTAGGTATTCTCTATGTTGTCATAGGAATTTGGTTGTATAATTTGGGGAGGCTTCACCAGCTACTGCTAGACTGGCTAGACTGGTGCCATTTGAATTCTAGGACCATTTTTAAAGAGATTAGCAAATACTAGTTGTTTATATAAACTCATCAATTATCAAGAAATTTAAGTCCATAATGGACATGAGGAAAAAGCCCTAGATTTTCTGGTCTTCTCATGTAAATGATAGAAATTATCTGTCTTTCATAATTATTTCATCTTGAGAAATTGTTATGTGATTTCAACTTGCGGGATTGTTATAACCATAAGAATGAGAGCAAGTCAACATATTTAATTCTCATCAGGTAAATGAAAATACTTTAAAAAATCATACCAGTTCAAAAGTTCCAGTCAAAGCAAGAATACAATATATTTTCTACATGATATGTACCAAATTGTGCAAGTATAACTCATAGAATCAGTGAAGCACTGAAGCCAGCAATTCATATAGAAGTGGATTATCAGTGCAAGAATTTTCTGTCTAGACAAATAAATAGAGATCTCAGAGTCACTGGCATATATCAAATCTTTAAAGGTTCCATAATCTCTTTCTTGTTGACTACATTTCTTAGTACTTGTAATGAAAAACTTCAGCAGTGTATAAGTGCATAAAAATCCAGAGAATGAACATCCTAAAATCAGTGCAAAACTTAGAATAACAAAGTAATCAAATCAATTATATTTTCGGGTTTCATGTAAGCCTCTTAATTTCGAAGCCCAGAAATCGAATTCAGCTTAGAGAATTTAATTTATTAATGACTATGTAAATTATTCTTTATTCCACACTGATTTTTCCATAGAAGTCCTAGGGATTAGAAAGTTACAGTGTCATCTTCTAGTGCCTGGAATAACACATCTCCTAGCAGCTGAAGTCAACTCTTGATTGAGGGATCCTACAAAGGCTTTGTAATACTCATGAAATGCTAAACTGCAAATGGAATACACTGAATTCCATTATACTTGCTTTTGCACGTTCAGACTCAGCATTGATGCATATGGAGAGGCAAGTGACATCACCTGTGTTATATCCATGCACGCTCTGGGCCAGATCTTTTGGTCTGATAGATGCACTTCACTTAAAATTGCTGAGCATGCATTGGGTTTGTTTTTGATCTCTGACCATCTGTGACAGTTCTAACTTTGCAAAGCTGGAATCTACTGTTTTAAGATATATAGTGGTATCTAATGCTGTTTAGAGACTTGAGGGTTAAACTCTTGTTAAGATGAAACCAAAAAAAAAAAAAAAATGTCTTTTCAAGCATTAGAGAATGCTATTCATGAAACTGATGGTTTTCATTTGATTGGATTGTGAGCCTATATGTGAAACACTGACTAATTTAGTATTGAAGAAATGGTTTCCATACACACTTGTTTATACTGACCAGTTAAGGAAACATGTCTCCCAGAATTTTGGAAATTTTGGTTTTCATGTAATGAATATCTAACTTACTGAATGGCGTAATTGTATATAGCTAGGTATTTTCCTATTACTAAGTCAACAACTACACTGTAGTGCCTTTGGTAACTGTGCTTAGCATGACACATCACGGCCCCCCTGTGACTCCTGCCTACTTCTCCAGGCTCATTTCTTAACACTTCTTTCTCCCATCAAAGCTACTATCAGTGTTATGATTCTCGCATATGGCTGAACCTGGGTTATAGTGTATCTTTTCCTGAAATATTCCTTCTCTTGTCTGCCTGAGCCTAGTGAAGACCTATTTATCTTTCAATTTACAGGTCAAGTTTTACTCCTTCAGTGAAGCTTTTTTCTGGTGTTAGCCTGTGGCCTACCTTAATAGAATGACTATGTCTCCCTTTGTGTTTTGATTAGCACTTAATAAATGTCCCTTGAAAGAATGAATAAATATATAAATAAATCATATTTTGGAGATAATATAATTTAAAATATTAATGTAGATCTTACAGTCCAATAAATTGGATTTTTAAAACCATGAACTTCAGTTTCCAGAAAAATGATAGACCTCACAATTTTCAAGAATTTGCATAACTTTTCACGTGTCAGCAATATACTCTGCACTGTGTAGATTCAAAATAAATATAGGGCATGATGCTTACCCCCTTAAAAACTCAGAATGTAATAGGGATGACAAGAACGAAGTGGGTAATGTTAATTGTTCCCAAAAAAATGAAAATTATAAAGCATTTTTAAATATTTTCCTATTAAAGAATGAAACAATATATTTCAAAATATTAAGGGATTTTCTGGGCCATGAAATCATGGCAATTTTGTTTCAGTTTCTTTCTGTCCTTTCTTATATTTTATAAGTTTTCTCCACTAAGGATGAATTAATTTGTAATATTAAAATGGTAAAAAAAAATTTTTTTTGACAAAAAATGTAAAAGGAGTTAACATTACCATTTTGGTAATGCAGATTTTGAATTGAAAACAAAAACTTGACAATTTGGAAAGGAAATTTGGCAATATATCAAGGTCTTTAAGAATCAGCTCACAGTCTATAACAGATATTCTAAAACTTATAAAGACAGAAGAATGTCCCCTGCAATGTTATTTACAATAATTTAGGGAATGATGCAACACTAATGACCAACAATAATTGAATGATTTAATAAAGTATAATACATACTTTTAGTGAAATAATCTGCAATCATTAATAATGAAAACTATTGAAATATAGAAAAAACATTAAACACACTATTAAGTTAAAACCAGATTATAATAATTACTCTAAACTCTGGCTACAATGATATAAAATATATGTTGGCAATGATAAGAAAATATGCAAAATTAGATATTTATAAAGCTAGAGAAAGAGCTATATGTTCTTTCTCTTTTTAAAACTTTACTTTCAATGCCATGGTTTGTTGTTAAAGTTTTCTTTTTAATATAAAAAATGATTTTAAATGGACAGTAAAGAAAATATGTGATGAAGTTATTCATTTTCTGATGTTTTGTTTTTTTAATGTCATTTTTAATTCCCTACATATAAGAGGTATGCTCATATCTTTAGTGTATGAATCAATATATTGTACCCACTTCCTACCAAGTTTAATATTATCTTATATTGAGATAGTGCCTTGTGCATAGTGCAGATTATCATAATATTTAGGAATTCCATTTTAATTTATGCTTATTACAAGACCAACTATCAGACACTATGCTATTTATGTTTAACCTTGAAAAATATTGGTGGCACTTAGTGGATCTCTTCTGTTTAACTGATGTGAATGTCTTCAAATATAATCACTAATGAATTTCACTAAGATATTTTTCCTGTTCCCTTTCAAAAATCTTAGTGCATCATCCCTTTAACTTCACCTCATTTCCTGGTTTATTGAATCTTAATTCATCATCGATTGTTATTAGGAGACACCCATTGTTAAAAATTCACGTATTCCTTATATTATCTGGCTATTGTTTTGGTTATCTCTTAAGAAAGCTAATTTACAGAAATGAAACTGTCATTTGCCTTTGAACAGAGTGGAATAAGTCATAGAAATACTTCCAGGAAAGCAGGACAGCCCTGGTAACAGAAGAGACTGCAGCTAACAACCAGGGTCTCTCTAAGTGTCTTCTCTGCTTAACATGTCCTAACACCAGATGGATAAAAGCGGGCAGGATGGCAGATGAAGGGAGAATTCCCCAGTGGAAGAAATGCTTCCCCACTCTCACAAAGCCAGGTGTACCGAAGACAGAAGAGACGAGAATTTGTTAATAGGACAGGCCAAAAAATTCAGGAATTTGCAAATTGAACAGGTGAAAATGTAACTGGTGATAATTGAAAGCTAATTATCGTCAGCTAGCAATTGGCAACCAGGTGTTCTGAGTCACCTAAAAGGCAAAACAGGGAGAAAGGTGAAGATATTTACTTTTGGCACAGATGAAATAAATGAGTTTCCTGACTGGGGTTTCAGGATTGGAAAATGATTAGTCTGTTTATTTCTGCTATGCTTTGGCGTGCCCAGGAGCTGAACATGAAAGAGCAGGGATTGCAAAGCAAGGTAATTATGGCTTATTTGTAAGAGGTGCCTTATATTTTTCTAAATTGGTTTTTCCAAGTGAGTAAAGGCAGAAATATAGTAAGCACCAAAACCACATGTATTGGCTGTGGGCCATCCTGGGAGCAGGCTGCTTTTACTCTCTAAGCGGTGCTGGACACAAAAAGTGCTACGAAAAGAAAATAGTTCAAACCTATTGATACATTGTATATATTCGTGTATAGGGACTAGTCTTTGGGTAGCTGATGCTCAGATAAATTAAGTGATGTGTTCAGTCTTAAAGCTAGCAAGCAGAGAATTCAAAACTGACTTATCCCAAAATCCATGCTCCTTTCATTATACCATGCTGCTTTTTTGATGGAAAAATTTCCCATATTTAAAACAATAACATTGTTTTCATATTTAGTCTCTGTATCTATGCTTCAATTATGAATATTCCACATTACTGGGGTCTCCAAAATTTTAATAAAGGTGTATATTCAAGCATAACATTTACAAAGAAAAGCACACACATCACAAGTATACTGCTCAATGAATCTACATAGAGTGAACACATACAGCTGACTCTACCAGCCACGAAATAGAACTTTATTAGAAAGTCAGAAACTCTTTTGTGCCCCTCTCAAAAAAAGTTAGGGTCCCCAGTCCCCTAACTTTTAACACAAGTCACTGATCTCTCCAGGTTTTGAACTTTATATAAACAGAATAGTACAGTTTGAACACTTATGTTCATGATATTTGTTGATGATATTATATGTGGAAATGATTTATTCACATTCATTGCTGAAAATACCACAATATATTTATCCAATCTACATTTGGCAAACATTGGAGTAATTTGTAGTTATTGCCTATTACCAATAGGCAATTCTTGGTGAACATTCTTGTTGTTTGTTTTGTTTTGTTTTGTTTTGTTTTTTGATAAACACATGTATGCATTTCTGATGGCTATATACCCAAGAAGTTAGTATTGAATCATAAAGTTTACCTAGGATCAGCTTTACTAGATATTATCAACAGTTTTCAAAAGTGGGTGCATCAGTTTGCACTCCCACTAGTAGCAGTATTTGAGAGTTTCAGTTGCTCAACAATCTTGTCAACCCTGAGTAACGTCAGTTATTTATTTTTAGCCATTCTAGTGGATTTGCATTCCCCTGATACCTAATGAGGTTGAGCCCTTTTTCATATGTTTTTGCCCATTTGGGTAGCCTCCTTTGTGATGTATTTGTTCAATTATCTTTCCCAGTTTTCTATTAGGTTTTCTGTCTCTTTCTTATTGACTTCTAAGAGGCCATTACATATTCTGAATATAAGTTTATTTTTCAATCATAGTATTGCAATGATCTTGATCTCTGTGGGACTGCATTCTTACAACAGAATGGTGACTTTTGATTAAAAATGTTTTAGTTTTTAAAAAGGCTAGTGCTGTTTGGTTCTGTTTAAGATGTCTTTACATACCTCCAAAATCATGAAGATGCTATATCATATTGTCCTTAAAAGCTTTTCTTTTCACCTCCCACATTTAAATCTACAATCCTTTTTGGAATAGAATTTTGTGTTTTGTATGAGGTAGAGTTTAAAACTCATTTTTACATGGATTTTCAATTGACTCAGCAGCACTGCCCTGCAGTACTGTCTTTGTCATATATCAAGCATTTGTATAAGTACAGTTCTTTATTCTAAATATATCTTCTAGTAAATTGGTCTATTATCTCTCCTGGCATCAATAATATAGCGCCTTAATTAATATAGGTTGATATCATCGTATAAATCTTCCAGCTTTGTTCTTTGTCTTCAGGTTTGTAGCAGCTATTCTTAATCTTTTGCATTACCATATGAATTTTAGAATAATCTTATCAATTTTACAAAAAAAAAATTATTACCTGCTGAGATTTGGATTTGGATTAGGATTGCAATAAATCTATAAGTGACATTTGTACAATATGTAGACTTCCAATCTGTGTTAGGTTGAATTGTGTACCCCCAAAACATATGATCTTAATCTTAATCTGCATTCCTATGGGTTTTAACCCATTGTAAATGGGAGCTCTTGAAGATGTTATTTTATGTTTGGCCCAACCAAATGAGAGTGGGCCTCAATCTGGATTATTGGAGTCCTTTATGAACAGAAGAAATTCAGATATAGTCAGAGAAAGCCACAAGGAGAAGCCTAAAGCCAGGAGTCAATGGAACCTGGAAGAAAAAACAAAAATCACCATGTGACAGGAAAGCAAAGGAACCCAAGGATTGCTGGCCAACCAGAATGCTAAGCAAACCTTCTAGCCTCTGAGAACTATGAGTCAATAAATTCCTGTTGCTTCAGTTAAAATCAGTTGGTGGTATTAATTATCTCAGCCTAACAAAACTAAGACATGATCCAAGAACATCCCTCCATTTTATTGACTTTGGTTTTATATTTAATGCCTTATTTAATGTCTTGTTCCCCATTTCATGGTAAAAAAGCTGTCAGTATTCCAAAGACTGACAAAGAACTTAGAAGAAAGGGAAATTACAGACCAAACTTTTTCATGAACTAGATGCAAAACTCCTAAACGCCATATTGGCAAACCGAATCCAGTGATTATTATATCATGATTAGCTTGCATTAAAATATGATTGTCAGTTTGTTAGTTCTACTTTTAAATCTAATTTTTAAAGATTTATAGGCTTTGAAGCTATGTTACTAGGTGTATACAAGTACAGAATCATACATCTTCCTCATAGATTAAACTTTTGATTACTATAAATGATACCTCTTTATCTCCTGATTATTACTATCTCTTTTTTTTTTCTACGTACATATAAAGTAAAATAACATGCTGACAGTGAAGGAGTGAAAGTGAGAATGGTAAAGTAGATGTTGGGGGTTTTAGAAGAACGGAGACAACTTTGAAGTATCGGTGTGGAGAACTGGAGGCTTACTGAAAGAATTATAACAGTATTGCTGAACAATACTGAGTCAATCTGTAGTTGAAAGCCATGAATTTATAGAAGAAGCAATCAGGTCTGTTGTAATATTTTCTCCAGGACCTTTAGGCTACCTGGCACAGGCACAAAAAAAGCAGATTTGGGTTCATCCAGAAATGGGATTCTGCCAGAGAGATGTTACAAAAGGAAAGGAGAAATTAAATTATGACATTAATGAGAGTTTATTGATATGGAGACCTTGGAATTTAAACTTAATATGAGGATGGTGAAGAAAGGAGGGAGCTGATGAACTGGGAGATGAGTTAGGGTGTGGAAGTAGCTGAAAATATCTAAGCATAGGCATCATGAGAGTTATTGAGCAAGTAATCTGGAAAGAGAGGAGATTTGGGTCAGAAAGTTGTATTATTGAATTAATGATCGTAGGGGTGAAGCAGATATGGGATCTTCCTTCCTTTTTAAAAATTTAATAATTTCCTTTATTTTTATACCAGTGTCAAACCAGATAATTTCACAATGGAGAGGACCATCAGTTAAGAAAGAGAGCCCCTGAGAGGAGGCCATATGGTAAACCACAAATACATAAACTATTGAAAGCTAGTTTGCATGTTATCAATGTTGAGCCACTATTTCAGCAACAGAATGGCAATGCCTCTCCACCATCTCAATTGCTTCTCCACCCAAAGCTAGACATGGCATGGCAAGGAAGACCATTATCCTTCACTCCCATTGTAATCCTGAATCACCCAAAGGTGAAAGAAATGTTTCTGTATAGATCAATCCCCATCCTTGCACACATAATAACCAGGGGAAAGAGACTCCAGATGGTTTTTTTCCCACACAAATAGGTGTAGAGGGTTAAATTTTACATGATTTGGTTCTAGTCATATTTATATTTTCATTATTAAGAAAGCAAAGTTATATATTAAGAGTGCAGTTTGTGAAAAGAGAGGAATAAAACAGCACAAATGGAAACAAGATAAATATCCAATTCTGAATTGCTAGCAAAAGGTGAGGAAAGGTTAAGTACCAAGCGGTTTCCAGGAAAGATTCATAGAACTAATTCAGCTTGTTCTACTTTGGCAGGGAAATAATTCAGGTGCTTGTAAGCACACCAATAGTTTGAGAAGAAGAGTGAGTCCTCTTGCCCTATAGACAGCAGGTCACGCATATGCCAGGCAATGCTAGATTATTCAAGAGCTCGTTATCTTCTTCATGAGTTTCCCCTTAGACCTTTGTTCTCCACCTTTTCCTTACTCATGCCCATGGTTTGGTCATTTCATTGCTCATTAGCATCTAAATTAAAGATGTGGAACTTAGGTTAAGTTGATATTTGTCAGAAACTCGGAGGAAAAAAGGTGGGAAAAGAGCAGCAGGTTTAGGAATAAGGCTCAGCAAGGGTGATTCAGAGATTCCAATTATTTTCTTCCACCCTTGGAGCACTTTCATTCTCTCTTCTTGGACACTCTGCTTCACCCTCCACACCCCACTCAGTGGGCACTGGCCCCTGTGGCCTAGCCTTCTGGCCTTATCTGATTGGAGTGGGCTACTAGTTGACCCAAGATAAACCAAGAAGGATTTCTTCCCAGTGACTTTGGAATTCTGTCACAGAGACATTAGCTATTTTCTATTAGGGTCTTGGCTGGAGAAGTTGCATAGAGCTATGACTGGAGCCTCCAGTTCACACTTAAATAGTCTAGCTCCTTTTAGTCTGGAGAGAAAGGAGAGTACAAACAGATATATGGAGAGGAGCAAAGTTAAGAGGCCATGCAGGCCTGGACAAAAATCAATTTAGCCTTTGCTCCTGACTTCCCAATTCCTGCTTCTGTCCCTGAGTTGGATGACCAACTCTTGCATCCTTCCAAAAAGATCTCACCACCTCAGCTCCTTTATTGTTAAATTAAAAGGTGGAGTTCTATCCTTTATATCTTAAGAATCTTTTTTTGTTGTTTGTTTATTATTATTATTATGGAAATAATGAAAATGTTCTAATAATGATTGAAGTGCTGAATGTACAACTATGTGATTATACTAAATACCATTAATTGTACACTTTGGATGAATTGTATGCTTTATTAATATGTATCAATAAAATCCATTTGTCAAGAATCCTTTTATATCCAAAGAATCATGCCTAGGGTGCTAAGAAAATCCAAGACCTAAATAGTATTAATTATTAAAAAATAAACTATCACCATGTGTCAGGATAATGATGTTGCATCATATAGCAAATGAAGGGTCACTAAAGATTTTGTGTGAAAAGTTGACAAAGGTGTAGATAGAATCTGATCTATCTACAGAGGTTGATTTAGAGGGAAATGTCAGTACAGTTGGCTAATAAAGCCGATATACTCTCAGCAAAACACACCTTTAGTTTTGATTTCATAATCAGCTGCAGCTTTCACTTAGGAAAAACTTGCTACAAATTGGGAAGAAATAGAATTTGAAAGTTATGAAAGACATAAAAGATTGAAGAACTAAGACAAGTTTATCAGAGAAGAGACTGCCATAGCAAGAAAGGCATCTTTACCATCCAGACTGAGACGTGGATCCCAGAGATATCCACCTCCTTGTCGCACCACAAGCAGAATCATCACTAGTCCCCTGGGCAGGCAGAGAAAAACACTCCAAAATTGCTTTCTAATGACAAAAAGGAATGCCATCTGCATCTACCAGCATTGTAGTGTGCCTGTCCCACCCCGACTACGCTCTCCACCACCACTGCTATGCCCTGTGTATCCCTCCATCCCTGAGTCCTACCATAACTTCTCAATATCTCTCTCCCTCTTTCACTGTCTCTGTCTGTCTCTGTCTGTCTGTCTGTCTCTCTCTCTCTCACACACACACACACACCACCCCACCACCACCACAACCTCCCCTCTTAGCAAGAATCTAACAAAATTATCTGGAGTCTTGGATGCCAGTCGACCTAACTATAACTATGAACCTGACAGGGCCTGATCTATGAGGTCCCTGAATAAAATCTTTTAATGGCCTCCATTGCCTTTAGAATAAAATCTCACCTCAATAGCATGGCACACAAGGCACCTTATGATCTGGCTCTTGCCCACCTTTCTTAGAGCCTCATCCCAAGACCATGTCCTATAACCTGGCTTTGTTCTAACTACTCTAAGTGGCCAGAATTTAATGCATTTCCCCTCATCTTGCACCAGTGTATATAGTGTGCATTCTACCTGCAATGCCCTATCTCTGTGGCTTTTCAGGCCTGGCCACGCTTTCCCTCCCTACTCTCTGGAACTGAGGAAGGCATAACTGGCTTTTTGCTAAGCTTTCACCTCTATTTCACTGTAACATCATTGAGGAAAAGGACCAAGACTTCATTCTCTATCTCCACCCCCCAACACCTATAATATAAGATTACTACATATTTGTTTGATAGATACATTTATTAATTTAATTTTTCTTTGGTTTTAGTAACAAATACATCTAAGTTCATTCTGGGCCTTCTACTTAACAGGATTAAAATTTAACTGAAAGCTAGTCTGGTATTACTTTGAAGCTGATTTCTATTTTTGGATTATTCTTAAAGATAACAAAGCATATTCTTGATGTTAATTTCCTTCACAACCCAGTCATTCATCTGAACTTTAGTCTAGAACAAGTAGTCTCTCTGCACAAATGAAATATAAATAGTTTTTAAATGTTAATGATATTTAAATAAGGAAAGATAACAGTTCTATACAGGACAAGACATCTACTCATTAGCATGATAATTATAGCATTTTAATTAATTAGCAGCAAAAATAAAAAAGCATGTCAAGGTTTTGTTTTGCCCATAGGATGCCTTTACTCTTTCAGAGAGGCAGTTCAAAATGTATTAGCATACCCTGTCAGGTGTCTAAAACCCAAGCCATTACAAAGTTTTGCTAACCTTAGGAAATGTTGCTGCTCATCTTTAATAAGAAATGCTCTCCAAGGAAAAAGTCTCCCAGGTGGAGAAAACCAACTTTAGATGCAAAGTAGTGTAATTCTGCTTGAGATGGCCTTGAGATGGAGCCCATTCATGGATTTTAGCATCCATGAAATTGGAGAAATTAAGCATACCTTGATAATGGTTTTATTTTCTTGTAGCAAGCTCAATAGTACTTTCTTGCTTAGCTGCTTCTTGTAAGTTTTTGGATCTCCAAATGGCATTAAAAGCTAGAGAATGGAAAACAAAAACTGCAAGCAATTGCCCAGCTAATGTGTGCCTTGGATGCAAAGTCAGGAAAAAGTAGAACATCTTCAGAGAGTGTAATCAACTTGAAATGAGTGATAAAAATTCGATTATCTACCAGTGCAAATTTGTGCAACAAATTGCCATCAGCCATGTATGGCCTAGGAACCAATTTTCCATTTTTAAATCATTTTGACATTCAATAGGAAAAAAATAGTTTCATAGACCCCAAAAATATTTTTTCAAGTTCACCAGTGCCTTCTAAATATGATTACATGCACCATGTGAACATTAAATAAACATTCTTCCCATAATAATTATCTCTTTAGTATAAAATTTAAAATGTTTTAAAGTACAATCTCCAAAGTATATTTATGAGATGATAATTGATGTTTCTCCAAGCAAGAAAACATCAAAATAAACAAAGAAATAAAAAAACAAGATTTCATGGACAAAAAGCTTTTGAAAATCCTGAGTAAGCAAAGACAAAGGAGATTCTTTACTTACGGGTCTTTGTTCAACCAATATGAATTGTGAATCTCCATGAAAAAAATGTTTTTTTCAAACTAATTTGACTATAGACTACTTTTTCCTAAAGTATCACAAGGGATTACTGTTCTACAACATATCCTCAATAACAACTGCTTTTAGGTATTTCTAACCAAGTAGTTATTTAAAAAAAAAAAAAAAAATAGGTGATCCAGGCTCTGGAGTGAGAATTGAGTGCGGAATGCTGGGAGCTTAGCCTATGTTTGGAGATGGATTTATATTTGCCTTGGGACTGAGGGGTGAAGAGGCAATGGAAGATTGAGTCAAATTCAAGGTGGCATGGAACATGTGAGGACATTTTCTAAATGTCTCATTTCTTTGGGAAGTAATATATTCTAAAATCATACAGACAGAGCCTTTTCTAACACCATCTCTTGTTTTTTCATGTTTGTTTTGTCCTATAAAAAGAATGCTCAGAAAGAGTGTCTAAAATATAGAGAAAAAGAAAAGAATGCCCTATTGGCCTACCATCAAATAGAATTGTAAATAAACATTTCAGTATATGTAAAGTTGTGAAAACACTTTATCTGTTGATTCATTGATATATCCTGCCTTTTTACTTAAAATATCTTAAGCCCTTTATTATTGCTGTTAAAATTTTAATATCTGCATTATTGCCTATCAAGTGGCTATCTATAATCAACTTAATGAATATCCTATTATATATTTAACTCCCATATAATATTTTGCCGTAGAAAGTAATACTCCATTAAACATAATCTCACATAAAGTTATTCAACTATTCAACATGTAAGAGCGTTTTTTAGGATTCATCCCCAGAATCGCTATGTCCAAAAATATGAACATTTTTAAGAATCTTAATATTTATTGCCAATTGTTTCCAAAGGTTATATTATTTATTACATGATGGTGTTTAAAACTTTACTACATGATCCTTTGCATTGCTTGATCTGAGCCAAATATTTGCCACTACCAAGGCTGTTGAACTTCAGAATTACAGAGCTGACCTAGCCTTTGAGTTCGGCATGAGGTCAGTGGAGGCTTCTGGGTGTCTTTCATCTTCCTCATTTGACTGGGGTGATCTGCTCCCTTGCTTATAGAGCAGTCACCTTGCAGGCTGTGTTTCTCCAGTTCTGAGCAAAGAATGTGCTTTTAAATGATAATGTTCTGGGTCTGTTGTTCACGTATCCTTGAGTTAGAGTGTAATGCAGTTTTCTAACATCTTTCTGATAGCAAAATAATACATATTTACTGTAAAAGAAAAATGAAACCACAGCAGCATGATAACCAGTATCATGTTATGCCAACAGCCTGTGATTCTATGACACTTTTTCATGTAATGAAATAAAATTTGAAAATATGAATTTAAGAACCATCTAATATCCTACAGTATGGATATACCATAATTTATTTAACAGCTCTGTTATTAGACACTTAACCTTTTTCTTATTCATTTAACATGGCCTTGCATGCTAAGAGATATAATAAAGGTCCTTGTACATTAATCATTGCACAGAATTTTGATTATCACCTAAGGATAAATTCTTAGATAAGAAATTCTCAGCCAAAATTTATGAGCATTTTTAAAAGCTTTCATTAAAAACTTCCAAACCATCCTTCAAAAGGTTTAATCAATTTATTCTCCTTGTTCTGTTTCAATAGGGACAATAGATGGCAAAGATGATGGGGTTGAGGGGAGTGATTATAGCAATATAACTAATATTTATTAATACCCTACTATGAGCATTTTGGGAAATAAGTAATTTAGACTCATAAGAAAACATACAAAAATACTTAGAGTGAGTTTGATTTTAACTGTCTGCTCATATGGTGATTTGCAACTCTGATTTTTTAAATGAGAATATAATTTTTATAAACAAAACTAGACCAAAGAAGCTCCTTTATACACACAGTTTATTTTGTATTGTTTGGAATTTTATGAAGGACAGAGAAAAGTTACAGTGTATACTATTTTTCTTCCATATTTTAAAAATATTTTTTCATAAAATTATTCTCAAAAAAGTCCATATAATAATACTAAGATATCTTGATCTTTATGGACAAAATTACATTGCTTAATAGAATCCATTATAATAAGCAAATTGAATATACCTTCAAAATGTGTGATATATTTTAACATGTCTAGGTTGAAATTACATATTAGAACAAATATATTAATAAGAAAACAATTCTATTTTTTTTAATAAATTAGCAGCAAGAAAACAACTATTTACCTAGAGCAACATTGAATGGCATAATTTGATTCAATCCAACTTTATTGAGCATGTAAAATATATTCTCAACATTACAGTAGCTTCTACTGGGTTTCAGTAAGAAATCTAAGCAGTATGCCAGAGACAAGATTGCACAAACAATAAAGAGTGCAACTGGGTGATTCGTATATTTTTTAGTTCAAGGTAAACATTCAATCCAAATAACCCAAGATAAAAGGGTACTTTTTAAATACCGTTTTATAATTTTTAAAAACATTTTCATTCATGTTTATCATTCTCCTCAGAGTATTCCACACATCAACTGTCCTGGATGATACTACTTCCTTCCTTTAGCACTAATACCTTCATTTCTCACTGGACCAAATATTATGGATTAAAATAATTGTTGAATAGAACACTGTAAAGCCAAATGTTAACTTATATTGTAGTAGAGCTTTACTAATATTGTAATGTATAGACCCCAACATATAGTTTTTGGCAAGGGAATAGAGAGGTGCAGTGATACACATTAACTATACATTTATGCTGTTTAGAAACAGATGCGTACGTACTACCTACATACACCACTTATGTGGGTCTGTGTGTACATTCACTATAATACTTATGTACCTACAAAGAGAAATATGTCCTTCCAGTCATTAAGGATTTACCATTTTTATGCAAAATGATTATCTATCTCAACCACATAGGAAAGCAAAATCACTTATTAACACTGCAATTACTGTTGCAAGAATTCTATGAATGTCTAGATTTACAACCCAACATGGACAGAAAGATGGATGCCCTAAATAAACACCACTACTGCTGACTGTCTAGGTGATATTAATATGATCTAGGATCACAAACACTGATTAAATCCGGGTCATCAGAGTCAAAGCGAACTTTGGCTGAATCATCCAAATTGGGCACCTAGTCAATTCCAAAGTGATCAAATAATGGAAAATTCCTCTTATTCTTCTCACTCTGCCTAAGGAGACCAAACCTAAATGAGCAGGTTGTTTATAGCAAAAGAAAGCAGACCTACAAAAGCCCCAGGGCTTTCGCATACTTTCTGTTATGATTTTCTGAATTAAATCTTAGTTGAGAGTTGGTTATGATTTCATTTTAAATAATGGTAAAATGGAGGCTTTCTCAGGAACCTATCCTTTTTCAGTGTTTCTCCAACTGAATTTGCCCTTGTCTGCTTATATCTTTTGCACTTGCCAACAGTCTATTAAACAGATTCTGCTAAGCTTGTCTCTATTACACATTGCTAGTCTTGCCCATAACCCAGGCAATAAAAGTTTGAAGAAGTGTGATTAGACATTGCAGCCTGAGATTCCCCTCCTATCCTTAACGAAAATTGCAGTCAATTTGTGCAAATGATGCATCAGTCCTGGAGCCTGATGGGTGGGAGGCCAAAGGTTCTGATCTATGACTGCACTTCACTTGAAGAACTTTTAAAAAAATACAGACGCATGGGCTCCCCATTGGGATTCTGACTTACGTGGTATGAGATGATGCCTGAGTATCTTTTTTTTTTTTAAACTTCCTAGCTCCTTTGTTGATTCTAATATGTTGCAGATGGTTGAGAACTATTGGTTTAGACTAATGGTACACTTACGTACACATAAAGCATAGGTAGTGAAAAGAACAGTTATTTATGAATAGCTTTGTCTCAAGGGTCTTCAGAAGCCTATTTTGCTTACACTAATGCTAATCTCAAAATATTATTCCATCTGGATTCTCAGGGTAAAAGTTATCCAGTATTAAAATTAGTAATAGCTGCTAGCATTCATGGAGTGTCCACTGTGTGTAAGGCACTGTACTAGGTTACTTTATAAACTTTATCTAACTTGATCCTTATAACACTCAGAAGTATTATTATAACTATTTTACAGATTAGGAATCTGAGACTCAAGAGAGGTGAAATGATTTGTCCTTTGTCAACCAAAACAGTTTAAAGGTAAATCATACAGAGCATCTCTCTACCAACTTCCCTCTGCTTTCCAATTCTACCTCCAATTTATCAAACAAAAACTGAACTGACTTTTATCAAACAAAAAATCAATCTGACTTTTTTTTACTTATACTGGAGTCAAGCCAACATGTTTCAGAGTATAGGAAATGTCTTCCTCAACTAACTAATGTAAAGAATCAAATGCTGACACATTGTCAGGATTTTGGCTTTGACATGATTGCAATGATGAGAGCAAACTTTCAAAGAATATCATAATAAACTCATATTGACTACTTTTGCCAGCTACTTGAATCCAAAATAAGATGCTTCTTGTCTGTCTAAGAGCAGTGGAAACAGAGAGATATTTGAAGCCATAAATATGCTTGGAGTGATGATTTACAGGATTTCCTAGCAAATAAATCATCCCAGAATCAGATGTAAATCTCATGCATTTCCACACAATTTTCAGCTACTAGTAAATGGCAACCCTGAGCAAAAGCACTCCTGAAAAAATAAAAAGTGAAAGGGCCCAAAATAATAGATCCTTTACTATCAGCTGATACTGTTTGTTCAAACTTAATAAAAATAAATAAATAAATAAATAAAAACACTTTCTTCTAGGTGTTTGTTCTACCAGCCTAGCTTCTAGTGAGAAGGATGTTTGTCCCATAAATTGTCATGCAAATGAGTAGAAGATGATTCTTGTGAGTAAAAAGCTCTTAACACCCAATTTATAAAAATTGCTTTTAGAGAGGCCGCATTACCAAGTCATCCCACTCTAGTTTAACAAGAAATCGCTTTTCAGAAAGCAGGATCAGGTTCATGTTTTCGTCACAATGTTTAATGAAGAGCCTATTATATACTAGTTTTTCTCAAATGGTTAGTGGAAAAATATATCATTGAACACTTTATCGCCAAATAACAAAGGAAAAATTTCTAATATTTATGAGAGAGAGAAATTCTTCTAATCATATTTTGTCAGATTTACTTGAAAATTTGATGCCACCTCAGCACTTTATTTCGAAGTAGGAGAACCGAGCTAGATTCAGGTTCAAAAAAAACGTTTGACAAAACCACTGTCATTCAGTCTTTTTTACATGACTCCAAACTAACTCATCAGTTTAGTAAGAGAAAATAGCTGCCTCAAACTTTTTTTGAATAATGTAAATTTATTCATTTTATTATTATTTGAATGCTTAAATTAGTTTTCTCTTTTCATTTTTAAGTGATTTTATTGACCTTTGTACATAGACTCTACAATGTAACTCATAAGAAAGAAAACTGCAATGAAAAGGCTGACAAGTAAGATTCAAGTTCCTCCCCAGTTTCCCTAGTCCTGTGCCTTAAGGCAGTGATATAACCTCTGAATATATCAATTTCCTCATCTTTCATATTCTGATTTTAAGGCCAACTTGAGAAGAGAGTCTTGAAAACAAAATCAAAAAATACACATGAAGGAATTTTAAAAATTAAAAAATGGTATTTCCCAAATCATGATCCAAAGGAAATCAGAACCATGAATCAGTCTGTGAAAGAAGGACAACAGTCATGTAAGTTTTGAAAATACTATAAGATTCATAATTTAGACGCAAATTTTAAATGCTTTGTGAAATCCCATAGTCATTTTGAGAAAACCTGTAAAATTTAACTAGGTATTTCCTTAATTTGACCATGCCACATTTTGATTCTGAGCATCTTGCTACTTTGATGTTCTATAGACTATAATTTGGAAGATGTTGTAAAGTACATTAGAAAGTAATGTGATACTGTCAAATTAAGTTTAATTTGGAACAAAGTTAAATTTTAGTTAACTCTATTATTAAAATTGGTTTAAACATCCTGATTAGAGCAAAGGTGATGCTCAAAATGTAATGACCAGATTTTAAACAAATAGAAAATTCTGAGCTTAGGGGAGGTTTTGGTGCTGTAATTCTCCATATAGTCATCATTATGCATAGTTATAACATGAAGACTTTTCTTCATTTTGTCCAAAACAACAACAAGCTCAAATCTTTCTTTTAACAGGAAAAAAATATTAGTTCAAAATCTCCTCTAATCTTTCTTATCTCCTCTCTATTCTATTTTACATACTCCCTGAAAAAAGGGGACATTCCTTTCCCACCACATCTCCAACCCAAATCCTGATTTCTATAAGAAAGGATCAGTTCTAAAGAATTCCTGGCCTCTCTCCAAGCCTTCACAGCCTCCACTTTCAGGGAGAGAGAGTGATATAACTGACCAATAAATGTGCAGAATAACTGGGGATTTTCAGCTCAACTCCATCATTCTTCCACCCCAGAACAAGATTGCCCTCCAAGGGTAGGCATTTTCTTTGCCTTGCTCAAAGTCTTCCCTGGGCAGGCTACTAATATGGAGAGACATGCTGCCTCCAACAGTTGGGTAAGTCAGCCTAATTTTGGGGTGTGTGTAGCAGATCCATTTGGCTCTCACAATAAATTTTATCTTTGTGTAGAGCCTTTTTTAATAACAGAGGTGTAGTACATTGAATTATGTACCCTTTCAAATGATATGTTCTTAATTGTAATCTGCATTCTAGTAGGTGTGAATTTACTTGTTAATGGCACCTTTTGAAGATGTTATTTTTAGTTAAATTGTGATGAATTGAATCAGGGTGAGTTGTCATCCATATTATTGGAGAACTTATAAAGAGAAGAAATCAAAAGCTAAGGTCAGAGAAGGCTACAGAGCAAAGTCAGAAGTCAGAGGAAACTGGAAAAGCAGACAAAAGGAGAGAGAGATTGCCACAAAACAGGAAGCAAAGATGCCAGCCAAAATACCCCGAGGATTCCAGCAAGCCAGTAGAATGCCTACAGACTTTGGGGAAGTGCATTACCTTGATTGTGGACTTCTTGCCTCTGAAACCAAAAGCCAATAAATTCATGTTGTTTAAGTCAACACATTGTGTGGTATTTGTCATCGCTGCGTGGCAAACCAAAACAAGAGATGATATTTTGGCCTCCAGTTTTACTCCTTATTTTATTTCTCAAATTGTTTTGAATTTGAGTACAAATGAATTTTGCTGTATTTGAAGGCCCTCTTAGTAACCCCAACAATATGCATCACAAA
This sequence comes from Cabassous unicinctus, assembly GCA_029593785.1. Lineage (NCBI taxonomy): Eukaryota > Metazoa > Chordata > Mammalia > Cingulata > Chlamyphoridae > Cabassous > Cabassous unicinctus. The sequence goes on from JAQZBX010000245.1 coordinate 62,275, forward strand.
TTCTTATCAAATCTTAAAGAAAAAATAATCAAACCTATCCACTTGCTCCTCAGAACATGCCCAGAATGCGAGGTCCTTAGGAGAGACCTTCAGATCCCCACTTCAGAATCTTTCAAGCTCAGCATTCAAGGTGCTTTGCACTAATTAGGACAATTCTGAAAATTATATATTGAGACAGAGCTCACTAAGATCACTTTTCTCTGTAAAACATCTTTCTTGTCTGGGACCAACAAAATTGTTCTCATCATAGTACCAAGCTTGAGTGCTTTAAGATTCCCAGTAAGTGTTAGGGCTTTCAGAAAATATTCAACTTATTTTTATACTGATTTCAGTCCCACGTGTCAATCTTACCTATGCTTACTTACTAGCTCCCATATTGTCTGTCATTCCTTCCCAATCTCATTTCCCCAATTCCCAAATAAATTACTTGCATGCAAACCTGTGATACAAGGTCTGGTCTTGAGGAATCTGTACAAGAATGGTTGCCTACCCTGCTATCTACAGGCAGAATATATTATTTCTTCATCTGGGTTAACAAAGCAATTTATATTACATATTACATCAGATTATTATTATATCTATTTTAACTTGCTACATTATGCTATGTCATATCAAATCATCAATCATATCACATGAAATCATGTCTTGCTATATTATATTTTGGTGATCTAAATTGCTTTTACTTCTCTACACTGTATAAACTCCTTAAAAATACTTTCATCTTGGTGTTCTCAGCATCTAATATGGTGCCTGGAACATTGTACATGCTCAGTAATTGCATGAATTTTTTAATACTGCTACAATGAATAAAGAGCCCAGTATTTGAAATATTATTTGATCTCCTCAAATACTTCTAATAGAATGATAACTCAGTAATACACAACAAAGACAAATATATCCTGGGTAAGGTAAAACTAAGCAGTGGTTGAAAAACAGAATGATATGCAGAAAATATAACTATGTGTTAGCATTGCCAGTCAAATCTTGGTGTATCACAGACTGTTTCTGTATAAAAATCTATATGTTTTTAAAATATCTTTCCATGCAATTTAGTCACTTGAAATAAAAAATAAAACAGTAAAAATAATAGTCTATCTGGTTTTCACAGCATTAAAGACTTCTGAGCTATTTTATACATTATATCCCCCTAATGTCAAAATATACTGCCTGTACATTCCTATTCTCACATGGAGGCAACAACTAGAATGAATAGATACCTTGAGGGACAAAAAAACCTCAAGTCACAACTCTAGTTGTGTCAAACCTCTGCCATTGCTACTGGGTAATTAGTATAAATTTTGTATATGTAATGGCCCCTTGATTCAGAAGAGTATAACTAAAAAGTGAGTGCATTTTTATATGCTAGTAATTCAAATACCGCTGTACCACTTCAATATATCTAGGTCATCAGAGTTAAATATTTTCATGTACACTGGCATAAACTGTTCACATCACATTCATCAAATACAAATTCAGTAGTTCTCCTTTTATAAATTTATTTGCTCATGTTTACCTAACAAGAAAAGGAAATCAATTACATACTCACATATAGGCAATTTTGTTAGGCTTCTAGGAAACTAGTGCCTAAAACATCTCTTTAAATATAACATCAATATAACTATGTTCAAAAATTTAAAACTAATTGAAAGAGTAAGGGGGGCACCCTGTTTGCAGTCAGATTCAACTTCTCACTTAATCTCCCTGAACCTCAGTTTCATTGGCAGTAAAACGTGAATGATTATATCTATATATCCCAAAGGATTATTGTTAGGATTAAAAGAGATATCATATATAAAGCACCTAGAACAGAGACTGGGACCTAGTATGCATTCAATAAATATATCCTTCCTTTTCCATTCAGGTATCAAGTTGGAAATTGACTAGATATTAAAATCAATAATTCATATATACTTCACTATGTATTCTTTATGCAATAACTCACATAAGTACTCTTGTAGAAAACTTTCAGAGGTACAGGAATAAACTAAATTTGCATCTGTTGTTGATGAGAATTTACCAACAGAATTTGCCACACAGTCCCAGCAGATTGTTTTGATTCTATCTCATCCAAACTGATCCCTGAAAAAAGTTAGCATTGGCACATTTACAGAAAACACGACTCTTCCTAGGTTAACACACGTGATCTGTCCCTAGTTCCAAACAACTCGGTACTTATGTAAAGGCCACACTTCATAAATTAGAAGAGGGTGTTTGGTAGTGTGAATGCTTTCTTAAAAGTTTAAATATTTTGTGGACAATTGTTTGGTTTCTTATAGAGTTCTTAATGGAAGCATCAGAACCAAAGTAAAGTATAAAACTGATTCAGGAGAAAAGATATTTTGCATATAATAAAAATGAGCACACTCTAGGCTTCTCTTCTGCTGGAGCCAGAAATGTAATTTCTCCAAAGATCCTTAAAAGGATTGTTTTAAATGTAATGAATGAGAGCACCTTATAAACTTTATAATTCTACATACAGACTTCCAATTCCTCCTCTAAAGGAGAAACTGGTATGGGACCTTCCCTCCTGAGATAAACAAGTGAAATATTAAAATATATAAAAAATATAAAAACTGTTGTCATTTTGGACAGCAGGTAGCTCAGAACTGTGATTCCCAAGAGAAGAGAAACAAAGTCCTCACATATGATCTCCCTTTCTTCTTTCCTGGAGGCAATTTCCAAACTGTGGCACAGGGAGGGTGAAAGCATCCAGAGACCAGCAGTCATACTAAGTTGAAGAGACTGAGATAGAAACTCTCAGTAAGACTGAGGAAGCTGAAACTGGTGGGTCAAACAGTAGAGAGGAGGGAGCTACCCAAAGACCTCCAGAAATCTTCATCAGCATTGCCTTGAGTCTTTGGATGAATGCACATTTGCCAGTGCAAAAGAGTGATACTCTACGAGGTCAAGAAAAGAACCGTAACTGGAGAGCTATAAACTGAAAAATCCCCAGAACTCATATGAAACTGGGAGATGTTCAAATTCCTACAACCAGATTGAAGGAACCTTGAGGAATATTCTGGATATTTGCCAGAAACCCAGGAAAAGTCACATGTTAGTGGTAGGGATAAAGTAGCCCTAAAGTAAAGTCTCCTTTAGACGCATCATAACAAAGTTTAAAAACAAGTCTTGAAAAGATCCAACAGAACCAAAAATAACTGCCTGGCAAAACAAATTTCAACACCCTTTAAAACAAGACAACAAACACTGAGCAATCAACAAGGTAACATTCTTAATGCTAATATTCAATCAATAATGACTAGACATATGAAAGATCCAGCAAAATGTGACCCATAACCAGGAGTAATATCAGTTAATATAAATATACTCAGGAATGGCATAATATGACAAGTAAGTTAAAACAGCTTTTATAAATAATCTTAGAATTTAAAGAAAAACATGAATATAATGAGGAAAAGTTTGGATGACATAAAGTAAAATTTCTAGAGCTAAAAAATTAAATATCTGGAATGAAAAATTCCTTGAGTAGATTTAAAAGCAGATTTGTCATTGCAGAAGGCAAGATCAGTGAACTTGAACACATAAGCATAGGAACTACTCAAATAGAAGCACAGAGATTAAAAAGACTGAAGAAGAATAAATGGAGCATCACTAATCTGAGGGACAATATCAAGAAGTCTAATTTAAGTGTAATTGTAACATCTGAATCCCAGAAGGACAGGAGAAAGAGGATGATGTAGAAAAATATGTAATATAGCCAAAAGTTTTCCAAATTTGATGAGAACTATAAATCCACAGATTCAAGAATCTCAACAAACCTAAGCATAGTAAAAGCACACCAAAGCACATCATAATTAAATTGCTAAAACCAAATCCTAAATAAAAAATTCTAAAAGCAGAGTAAAAAAGATATATTACATACACAGGAATAAAACTAATAATCACAAACCTATTCAAAACTACGCATCCAGTTGACAATGAAATGATGTCATTAAAGTGCGGAATGAAAGGGAAAAAGTTGTCACCCTAAAATCCTACATCTATTTAAAATAAAATGCAAAATAAAGACATGAAAAAACTGAGTGATTTAGCCACCAGGATATCTGCACTACAATAAATGTTACAGGAAATATTTCATGCTGAAGGAAAAATAATTGCAGACGGAAAAATTTTATCAATAGCCATGAATTAAGAGGATGATTGGCAAATATGTCGGTTAATATAAAAATATCTTTCTTGTTTTTAACATTTTTCTTTAAAAGATAAGTAAGTGTTAAAATCCAAAATAATAACATTTTGCTGTTATATGCAGAAATATGATTTATAAAACTCAGAGGATAGAAGGAAAAATCAAAATATATTGTTAGAAAGTCTATATATAATATATGAAGTGGCATAATATTGCTAAAGGTACAGTTTGATAAGTTAAAGATTTATATTGTAAACTCTAGAGCAATTGCCAAAAAAGTAAAATTTTTAACAATAAAAGAATTAAAATATGCAATTGTAATTAAAATTAAAATTTTATTAAAATTTTACTTTTTAACACATCTATATATTATTAAATTACTCAATTCAAAATTTGATTTGTATTAAAAATACTCAATTTTAAAAATGTCAGGAAAAGGCAAGAAAAATAAAAAACAGAGGGCCAAATAGAAAACAAATAAAGATGATAATCCAAAACTCAACCATATCAATAATTTTAATTATAAAAGTTCTAAACACTGCATAAAAGACAAAGGTTGTCATACTAAATAAAAAAGCAAGTAAACTGCAGCAAAAGCAAGATTTTGAGGCAAAATTTTATGTACAGGTCATATGTTATGGGGGGGCCTTGGAATCAATACCTGGGGAGTAGTAGGGAAGAGAGCAGGAGTGGAGAGGGAGAAGTTATATTGACGTGCAAAGACAACAGCCTTGGCCTATCTGTGGTGCAAAAATTGCCCTTCTGATTTGTCCTGAGTTCAAACAACATGGCCAGGCCTTTCCTAGTCCTGCAACGAGTTAAATGCAGAATCCTTAGATAATGCAATCCTTTGTAGCAGAAGCAATTCAAGAAGGAACTGAAGCTGTAACCTGTCTTCTGGTAGCACTCTCAAATGCTGGGGCTGCATGGCTTTTATTGAAGGAGATTGTGAGTGAGGCATCATGGTATCAGCTACACCCAACTTATATATTGTCTATAAGGAATACAGTGTAAAAATAAAGGCAGGGGCAGGTTAATAGTAAAAGGATTAAAAAAAAAAGGTACACTGTGCAAACACTAATAAAAAGGAAGCTGGAGTGGTTGTATTAATATAAAAAAAAGTAGACTTAAGATCCAAGAATATTACCAGGAATAAAGACAGATATTTCATAATGAAAAAATCTCAATCTGCCAAGAAGACATGACATCCTAAATGGGTATGTTCCTAATAATAGAGCTTCAAAATACATGAAGCAAAAACTGACATATATGAGAAAAGAAATAGACAAAAGTAAAATTATAGTTCAATAATTGAAAGAATAAGCGTACACAAAATCAGTAAGGATAAATTATGTCTAAATATTATCAACCAACTTGACAAAGTTGACATCATTCAACAATATAACAAACTAGAGCAGACACACATTATTTTCAAGTGCATATCAGCTATCCACTGAGATAGAACATACACTAGCCCATAAGATAAATCTCAGTAAATTTAGGTAGGTTGATGTCATGTACAGTATATTCTCTGACCACAATGAAGTTCAAGTAAATATCAATGACAAAAAGATGCCTGAAAAATCACCAAATATTTGAAAATTAAACCACATATTTTTAAATAAACCATGGGTCAAAGAAAAAAACAAGGAAAATAAGAAAATATATTGAACTGATAAAATGAAATCAAAACATAACAAAATGTACAAACATGTAGATCAATGCAACAGAATAGTATCCAAAAGCAGACTCCATATACATGTTCAATCAATTCATTTCCAAAGTTGTTAAGATAACTCAATGGAGAAAGGATAGTTTTTCAACAAACCTGCTGGGAAAACTGGATTTTCAACCTTCTAATCCTCAACCCTGACCTCACACCAAACATAAAATTTTATATATACATATATATGTATGATTCTACTTTTTTAAAAACACTAATAAGAAAATAGAAGAGCAAGCTAAGACTGGGGGAAATGACTTGCAGTACATATACCTAACAAAGAACAGGCATATGGGATATATAAAGAATTCCTACAGCTAAATAATTTTTAAATGGGCAAATATTTTAACAGACGCTTCAAAAAGAAGATATACAGTATCAATAAGCATCAGAGAAGATATGCAATATCCCTAACCATGACGGAAATGCAAATAAAAGAGGCAATGCTATACCTTTACATACCCACTAGAATGCCTAAGATTGAAACAACTGTCAATACTTGGGAAAGACATAAGACAACCATAACTTTCATAGACTGCTGGAAGGAATATAAAATGTATAAAACTACTTTATAACCAGTTTATCTATTTTTTAAAGATAAATATATCTTTATCACACAACCCAGCAATTCCATTCTTAGTTATGTACCCCCAAAGAAATGAAAACATAGTTCCACGCAAAGGCTTGTTCACAGGTGTTCATAACAGCTTTATTCATAATAGCCATAAACTGGAAGCAACCTAAATGTCCATCAACAGGTAAAAGGTTAAATAAATTGTATTTTTTCCATGCACTGGAATTTTACTAAGCAGTAAAACAAAAGCAGACTACTGATTCACATAACATACAATGAATGACTCTCAAAAACATTATCTTGAGTGAATGAAGCCAGACAAAAAGAGTATATAATCTAAGATTCATTTTATATAAAATTCTAGAATAAGAAAAAAATAATCTATAGTGTTAGAAGGCAGATTAGATGTGGTGGAGAGTTGACTTCAAAGGGGCATAAGGGAACAACTTTTAAGGTGATGGAAACATTGTGTACCTTGATTGTGGTGGTGGCAGTTACATAGCTGTATGCAAAACTTAACAAACCGTACACTTAAAATGATTGCACTTTATTGTATATAAATTTTAGCTCAATAAATGTGATTTAAAATCTATATTCACATAAGATATTTTGCACTTATGATTGACAGCAAATATCATGATCTAATAAATAGTTTTCCCATCTGTATTTGTCTGAATTTGGATTTCCCAAAAGCATTTCTGGAGACAAGGATGTGAATTAAAGTAGTTTACACTGCAGGTAATTAGAAGAGACATCAGAAATGGAGCAGAGGAGTGAGGTGGGGACGGGAGGGAAGTCAAAAAGAGTGCGGCACCTAGCAAGGCAATCCTATGGGATTTGGCGAAGCAGTGTAAATCACGGGGCGCACGGTTATCCCACCTCAGCCTCACCGGTTGAGGACTGCTCCAGACACTGTTGGATGCCTCTTCCTGGGCTCCGGGGGAACATTCGTCCCTGGGCACTTCTGGCATGCAGCATCAGGAGCAAAGCAAGCCTCCGTGGCGTGAGAAAGACTTTGGGGAAAGCAGTTACTGGAAGTTGGAAATTGAGGGGATGTGGACTGAAGTTTAAGGGAAGGAGGGCCTTAGGTAGGCCACTGTAGTTACAGCATTGCCAGAAAAAAACACTCAGCAATTCAAAGGACAATGCTGATTCAGACATTTTAAGCACATCAGATTGAAGACAACTTTGGATCCTTTATACTTTTATTTCCACATTGTTTTCAAGACTAGCATTTTTTTCAGTACTATGACGATGTAAACCTCTGGAAGCGACCACAACTTTGAACGTGAAGTTTATGCCATTCACATATGCTGGAAAATGTAAATATTCATTGAATTTAGTCATTATCAAATTAAATACGTGTCAGTGTAAAGAGAAGAAAAATATAGAAACAATTTAGGAATGTTCTAGCTGTTTTTCTTGCAATGGTCGTTTATCGGCATAGAGCTACATCGGCAGCAGTATATTTAGGGATAATATAGTATTAAAGGCACTTAATTATTGTAACTAACAAACAATTCTTCTGTAACAAAAAGAAAACTAAATGTTAATTCAGAGGCCTAAGAGTATTAATATAAATTCCTGTATATGACATGAAACAGTTAGACTTGTTATTGTTTTGGTTTTTTAACAATGATATGAAAACAGTCATCATCAACTGATGGCTATAACTGACTAGTCAACCACCACATACATTTAAATTTCTAAAAGAATATAAATTCTACATACTTAATCTCCAAGAATAACGCTTTTATATAAGATATCCCACTATAGTGCAACTATATAGATTAAATGTATTAGGCAGGGTACAATGACATACCCAATTTCACATCAATTCATTTATTCTTAACCATATGGATTATTACAGCCTTTCTATTATGTGATTTGTAGATTCCCTCAATGTTTTCATTGCACATTTCAGGGGAGTCTAAGTTCAGGTCTAATCCTATTACTCACAGACTTTGGTAAGGATTTTTAGATTAACAGATAATTTTTGTGCCAAAACCTGATTTTACTTCATGTCTCAAATATGTTTCCAGACATTTTGAGACAAGGTAATATTTTAAAAGTTTGAATTATTGTTTTGTTTATCCAACTTTGAATCAGAAGTTTGAAAATATGTGAAAATGAATAATTTTCTTTTCTAACCACATCAAAAATAAATTTAAAAATTGTGCATGGTTAAGTATAAATTTCTAAAGTTTCAGCATTTTTACTTACCAAATAGATACATTTTTAAAATAACCCTCTATTACATCTTTTAAATTTCTCTTTATTGATAGCTTAGGCCCCAACTTTCAGTTCATAATTCCCTGTCAACTAATTTCATTCTTTTTACTTGATTATTTACTTTTAAAAACCCTTTTGTAAATATGATAGAAGATACATTTACACAGAAGCTCTCTTCCAAGAAAAGGATATATATGAGCAATTTGGCATATAATTTTGGAAGTTTCTTGACCTCTGTAAAACTCAGCTTTAGAATTCCTGCCCTATTTGCAGATTGCATATAGGTCTGCTTAGACTTGAATTGGATATCATGGGCTTAAAATTGAATATGGAGAGATTTATATGCTACATTTCCTATTTATTCATTCCTTTTAGTTTATATGAAAGTGATTTTTCTCTCAAATTTTCAACAATGAATTAATACTAAGTCCTATATTATAGGAAGAGTTCTTTTTCTTTTTAAATTTAATTCATAGCTAAAGAAAGGAAACAGACAACTCTCATAATAGTTTTTAAGAGTAATAAAATGACAATCAGAATGGACCCAAAGAAAATATACAAACTTTTTGAAATAAAAGATTAATTCCTTTCCCCTCCATGGGTTCCAAAGAGTGTTTCAAACTTATTGGTTAATAGAGATCAGAAAGTGCATGTTTTTCTGTAACTTTCAGCTAATTTCAGAGCAGGTTTTTAAATGTTTGCTTTTATAAAGCATCTGTCTTTATATGGAATTGGAATATTTAAAAAAAAAAAAAAAGAGAGATAAGATATCCTTGACTCCTCTTTCTCTCACACTTTGCAATAAGTTCATGGGTAAATCCTTGGCTCCACCTTAGTAATATTCCAGAATCCAACCATTTCTCACCACCAATGCTGTTACCAATGTAGTCTAATCCGTAACCCCTTAAATCCATTCTTCACTATGCAGGCAGAGTGGCCCTTTTTAAAACAGTGCACATCACATCACTTCTATGCTCAACACCCTCCACAGGTTGTCCAACTGATAGGTAAAGTCAAAAATCCCTGCCTCCCTTCTTAGCTCAGCTTCTAAGTTTCTCCCTAATGCTCACTCTGCTTTTTTGCCTTTCCTCAGGGCACACCAAGCCTGAGCATGGACTGCTCTTCTCCTAGATATCCTTGCGACTAGCTGCCTCACTCCCTTCAAATGTCACCAGAGAAGAACACCTCTCCAAACCATCAATATATTTTTAAAAATAATAATAAATCTCCATCCCCTCCCCCTGGTTCAGTTGTCTTCATAGCACTTATTACCACCAAACATACAATGTATGTATTTGGATCCTGAGCTCCATGAAGGCAGGGACTTATTCCCTTCTTTCTTCTCAGGACCTATACCACTGCACAACACATAGTAGGCTTTCATTAAATATAAGTTAAATGAAAAAATGAATACTCGGGTGCCCCCCCCCCCCAAAGCCTCCCACTCCAGAGACCCAAGGAAAGTCCTTCCAAAGAGAGATCTCTATGGAAAAATAGAGATTCTTGGAACACACTTATAAACCACAACTCTAGTCTAGCACATTATTTTGCACTAACCAGGGAGAGTGGGGAATGTATAGTTGGGGTATAATAGGATGAAGGCTAGACTTACAGCCTGGTGTGTCAGGTTGCATCCTATTGTAACTGCAGTGCCTCTCCCATAGCATGGGTCTATAACATTTCCTAAATATTCGGTTCCTTCCAGGGTGTGAGTGTTTGGCACTAAGTTCTACATTTATCCACAAACTGTAAAAAGGTGACCAAAAAATGAAGAAGAGGAAAAAAAGACTAAAGGTGTTGAAAACATTATTTGCCCTCTATAATTTCCCTTTTACTCAAAAACATTGTTTATAAAGCTTATTTAAGTCAATATAAAATTAAGCATTTATATTAGAAAGCATTATAAAGTTCACAAAATCCACTCGATATTTGAATAAAGTACTCTGTCCTTTAATACAGGGATCTCTAAATTAAAACGTTTCTGTTTCAGAATCGGTGTGCTAGCACTGTACCTTCCACAAAACAGCAATCAAAATATTCTATAAAATGAATGAAATAATATCTAGCAGATGTTAACTTTAACTTACATAATCAGCTGTGAAAGTAATATAATTTCAACATTCTATTATTTAATATTTATGTTAAGCCCAAATTCTACCAAAATGGGGAACACTAAAATCTCAGCCAAGTGAGTTCAACTCCAGTCCATCTAGGGTTTCTCCCAGCTGCATAAAATGTTCACGGATCATATATAATGCCATGGTGTTTGCAGGAAGTGGCACCTGGTTCGCATTCATCATCAGCCCCTACTGGTCTCCCCAGAAACCCACTTCCCTTCTGATCTCCAGCAGTCAGGTCTTTTGTTCCTGAATACTCCTTGTCCTTACCTGAAGGGCTCCTGAATTTGCTGGGCTGTCTCAAGTTTGTGCCTCTCTTAGCCATGACAGAAAAATTTCTGCCCAGATACTCCATACAGCCATCTCAACTCTATTGTAAGACTTGCTTCTTTCCTAAAAATTCCGTCCAGAAGCAACTGTCTTCTGCTGTCAGATCCCCAAGCCCCAAGAGCACAAAGCTTTTTCCCAGGGACATACCAGAATTTATAATCAACCTCTACTAGGTGATTCCGTTTTTACCTAGCCTATAGAATGAGCACTTATTCTGAGTTGGGTAATGAGTGAGGAGGGACTGACACTGTCTGATCTTAATTTTTCCAACAAAATCTATTTTATATGAGGTAGAATTTGCATTCTGGTGCTTTGGAGGCCTCTGCTTTCAATAAAATAACAAGCTAAAAGAAAACAAAGCAACAAACAAAACAAACATTTTAGATCAAAACTATTACCACTGCCATATATTTCTAAAATATATTTGACAAGAATCCCCTTCTTTGTTCACTGGGGTGAACCATGGAGGGATACTCCCCCCATTAAAGAAATTCGTTGTGCAAGAAGCCGTCTGTACTGATGATAGAGCATAAAACAACAAGACAACTTCATGGTCTCGTGAAGTTTACTTTCCAGTGAAAGAAACACAACAATCGTATGAATAAACGTGACAGACACCGGTAAGGCTAATACATTAGATGGGTAGTCAAGAAAGTCCCCTGAAAAAGGGATAATTGAGCTGAAATCTGATTGACAAAAATAAATTGGTCCTTGCACACCGATGTTCAGAGCTGTTTTAGTAACAATAGCCAAAAGTTGGAAGCAACTCAAGAGTCCTTTGACTGATGAATGGATAAACAAAATGTGGTATAAACATATCACGGAATTTTATTCAGCTGTGAAAAGGAATGAAGTTCTGATACATGTGACACCATGGATGAATCTTGGAGACATCATGTTGAGTGAAATTAGCCAGACATAAAAGGACAATGAATGTATTATTTCATAGATATGAAATAATTAGAATGAGCAAATTCATCAAGTCAGAAACTAAAATACAGGTTACTAGGTGCTGTGGTGGGGTAAAGAATGGTAAGTTTATGCTTAATTGGTACAGTCTATTTGGGGTGTTAGAAAAGATTGGTAATGAATGGTGGTGATGGTAGCACAGCATTGTGACTGTAATTAACACCGGTGAACGACACATTTGAATGTGGTTAAAAGGTGACATTCTCAGTTGTATATAAGTTACTAGAATAAAAATGTTTAAAAAGAAACCATAGGACTAAACGGTACAGTGAACCCTAAGGAAAACAATGAACTATAATTAGTAGAACAATTATAAAAATATTTTTTCATCAATTGTAGCAAAGGAACCACACTAATGCAAGGTGTTATTAATGGGGGTGGGCATATAGTAACTGTATTTTCTACATGGTTATTCTATGCTATAGCTAAAATAATTAATATAAATAAGTAAATAGGTCCATGAAAGATATGATGGCAGAGCATTCTGTACAGACCGACCAGCAAATGTAAAGACCCTTAGGCAGAAAACACCTTGGCCTTCCAGGAAATGACAGTTGGCCAGGATGGCTGGAATTCAGGAAGTTAGCAGGAGACGGAAGTGTGCACCAGAGCCGGTGGGCCTGTCCCTTCTGACAAAACCCAGTGAAACACCAATACTTTTCATGAGACAAAGTTTCAGGCAATTCTAATGTGAGTACAGCTACAAACCAGGTCCTGGATCCAGAGGGAACACAAACACTTCAGATGGAAAAGACCATAAAACCCCAGAATTGCTTACTTGACAAAATTACCCTGCCAAGACTGCATACTATGGAGAAAGGTTTGCCAGAAGGAGAACTGAATTGGTTACTGAGGATTAAAAAAATAAGACAGAGCAAAAAAAAAGGATAAAACCCTATGCATCGGCCATTTCAAAGATCCACCATCACAGTAATTAAAGAATTGGTTGTTTTTGAAGGATTCTACAGATATTTATAGAAGGGTCAACCTCCTCCAACAGACAGTCCACACCCCCACAAAGGCAACTCTGGGGCCAGAATCACAGAGCAGCAGAAAGGAGTGGGACCACCAGGTCCTGAGTCACCAAACATTTAAACCAAGCAAAAAGTGCATTGTCCACTCTCTTTCCTTGATCCCAGGGCAGACCTAGGGAACAGACCACTGACCCCTCTACCCTGAACCCAGATGGGTTTCAGGTTCTCAACATGGTGCCCACAGAGCCACTAACATTCATCAGAAATGGCACAGGATGTAAAACCTATTTGCCATCTCATCTACCATTGCTACTCTTCCCACCTCCTTCCACAGAGGAAGGACAACAAGCAGCCTGCCCAGACCAGGGACAGAGAGGACACAGGGGCTTTTCATAGACTCTGCTTTTCATGTCCTGGCTCATTTGTAAACATCTACTTATAAATTTAAAAATTTCATACACCTGTACAAAAAAAAAAAAAAGAATTCCCTTCTTTGTTGTGCTGTGGCTGGAGCCTGCATGTGGAAGGCTGTTGTAGTTGCTTAAGTCAGGGGAGGCCCCGTGGTGCAAAGAAGTAAATGTGTGTATGGAGGGGCGGGGGTCCCATAATAAATGACTGCATGAGCTATATCTGACAGAGTAACCTGCACACTATAGAAAATGAAAAGCAAAATTTTAAACTCAACTAAGCCCTGAGTGTTTTAAAATTCATGTTGTGTGAAATATTATATTTGCTGCATCTGGCCTCTTAGTAGTAATTAAAATTAAGTCTTTCAAATTACCCTATTTTTTAACTTAAAAGTATGATGAGTACCAGTTGGGTTTGGTTTAGGGGATGGACACTCAAAGCTCCAATCAAGGGAGAACTTTGTATTTTCTATTAAATTTTTTTAATGACATAAGTGTTAAGAGAACCACAATTCATTGATTCACTTATTCTTGTCCCTAGCTGAATCTTAGTGATAAATACACTTGTACTACTGAGAAGAAATATTTTGACACATCACACATGCATTCATAGGGTCAGTTTTCAAATGATTTTATATTTAAAGTTTCTGGCTTAAATAATCAATGGTGCAGATTTTGAAAATTGTAAAAACAAAATTTGTTTTAAAAAACAAAACTTGCTCTAGTTTTGTGACTTTGTATACATTTGAAATAAAATCAAGAAAACAGTTTTCTGCCTGGCAAAAAAAAAAACATAACTATTTCAGACTTGGGCATAAGCATTGTTTTAATTATAAAGTTGATTTTCCCTAAAATTTGAAGGAAAATAAAGAAGTGGAGATCAGACACACTGTTAATAATGAAAGAAGATTTCATAAATTATTTATAAAATGGTGGAATTTGAACATGATTCTAGCTAAAGCAATGTAATATAACTTGTCTTCACACTTGTGGTGTTAATTTTCAACATGAGTAAGTGAAATGTGAAATGAATATAAGTCTCACTGTCATCTTCAGAGGGCCAGGAAAAAAAACAGTAAAAAGCAGTAAAAGTATTCCAATCTCTGTATTTGTGTACAGAGCTGGGTCTCTAAGAAACCTGAAAAACTAAAGCAAGAAAATGGTCACTTAGTATGTTGCATTTTTTTTTAAGAATGAAACCTGGCAAGCAAAAAATAATAAACATATCAGCAGAGAGGCTTGACAATACTTCCAAATCTCCACTTCTACTTAACTTTTTTGCAGATAACACCCTCCTCCATTTTTGTTTTGCCTCTGTGAGGAAACACAATTCAAAGCCTATAAGCAGAAAGACTTGGCAGAAAGACACATTATGAAACCACATAAAGATAGTTGACTGAAGACCATAGTAAAATTTACTCGAATCATTTTTAAGGGACAACTAAGGCCACATTGCTGAAAGTTTCCTGCACATACAGTAGTGTTTTAGTTCCCCAGCTGCTAAATCAAATACCATACAATGGGTTGACTTAATAGCAGGAATTTATTGGCTTACAGTTTCAGAGGCTAGAAGGTTTGCTTCCTCCTGGGGTCGGCATCTTCTGGCTGGCCGGCAATCTTCGGGGTTCCTTGGTTTTTCCATCACACAGCAATGCACATAGTGGCATCTTCTTTCTCTTTTAGGGTCAGTTGACTTCCAGCTACTGGCTGCTCCTCATGGCTTCTCTCGCCATCTGACTCCCACTCTGCTTATAAAGGACTCCAGTACTCTGGATTAATGCCCTACCTGATCCACACCTTAACTGAAGTAACACCTTGAAGAGATCTTATGTACTATGAGCCCACACCCACCTAATGTGGACCATGACGGAGAACATGTCCAAACTGGGGTGCACAATTCGATCCACCAGAAACAGTATTTCCCTGAAGGGAGGTTCCTGTGTTGGACTGGGCAGTTCAGAATTTCTTTATAGCTGTATTCATCCATCACCTACAACTTTCATGCTTATCAAGGTCAAAGATGCCTCTAGGCTCAAATAAATAAAAAATGATTTCACCAAAAGTGGTGTGGGGAAAGTTGCTGGCTGCCAGTGTAATAGACTAGTGTGGGCAATCACGCTGCCAGCCTGATATCAGCCTGAACAAGGCCCAGGCCTGGGATTTGCCACAGAACTCTATTTGATCTTGAACAAATAGGAGAAACAACTGAAGAAAAATCAGTGAATTAAATCACTTATTTCTTGTCCATGTAATGATACCAGGCCTATGGTCATATTGAAAGTGCTAATTTTGTGTGTAATTTTTTCAACGCACAATAAATTAACTCAGAGTAACAGAGAGGAATTATAGATTTTTAAAAAATCAGGTTCTGGAGTCAAAGAGATAGGATCTGATTCCTAGTTCTTATCACCTAAGAGCCGTGCCATTGCAGGCAAATACTATCTCTAAGCATCAGTCTCCTCATTGTAACATAAGCATAATAAGAGAACCTACCTCACAGTGTTGGATGTTTAAACAAGTAGCACAGTAAATAGCGCATCCTTAAGTGTTCAGTAAATGTTAGGCTTACCTAACATTTGTTAGGTTGACAATTTGAGTAAGTTGTACCACTTACTCTTTCATGTGAAGGGAGTTGTAAGAGAATAGCAATTGCTCACTTCTCTTAAAAAGCTTGTGAAATATTTTTAACCTGCTTAAGAGTTGCTAATTGACCATGCTTTCTACTGAAAACTTTTATAAAATACAAATTAAGAAATTCATTTAGATAATAAAACTGAATTTCAGAAAATTGACAAGGGGAATTTGGGGATATAACAAGAACAAAGGTGGATATTTTACTTTTTAACTGTACATGTTCAACAATAGCTGCATTTTGTTTAAGTTTTCTTGCCTTATTTCTTTAAATAATCACAATCACTATGGTGAAGGTTACCCCTGATTTTGAACTGAGGAATCTGATGATCAGAGAGCAGTAAACTTTTAATTGCCCCTTTGGAGCCCTGATGTAGGATTGGAAAATAAAAAGCCAGCACCTGTCAATTGGGAATGTGAAGAGAACTGTATGTCTAATTCTCTGGTCAGACTTTGGGAGAAACAACATCTGGCATCCAATGGCAATAGCCACTGCAGCCACCAACAGAGGGTCTCTAAGCCTTATATAGCCATCAGATCCTGAACCTTTGGAGTCATCCTCCAGTCATCAGTGATAAAAGGCATATCCCTGCAAATGCAGAATTATAAATATTAAAGGATATTGGTCAAACTTGGGACACTTGGATGCTGCTTGACACTAATACTCCCCTAATTTTAGGCTGTTTCTCTATATTTAATTGCAGAACAAATGGAAACTAAAATTCTTTCTTTGTGGTTTTCTGCTCTTTCCTATCTTAGTTTTTTAAAAAAGGTAATAGTACATTTCTTCCTTTAAAATATTTCCAATATTATTGGATATACACTTTAAATTAAGAAAAATTATTTTCCTTATGTACCCAACCCCACAATAGTTCTTTGATAGGCATGGGACTCCTGAGAAAACATGACCTAGCAACTAGATTTTCAGGATTTGATTCAGGCCATTAATTTACTCAAATTATGCTACCTACAAACTAGGTAAATAGTAATCATTTTAATGCAAATTAAAAATTTTAAATGTTCAATTTTTTAATACATCTGCTGATTTGCATTTTAAATAAAAAGTAGAGATAAATAATAAATGTAAAATAAATAGATTGATAAGTGAAGAAATAGATAAATAAAAACAAATGTTAAACTGGTATATTAACCAAGTCTTTCAAGAGTTTATAAACACAGCCATTTGAATTTGCTTCAGGCTAAAACATGGCATTCAAAGTTGGTGGTGGAGATGCAAATTACTTTTCCAAAGAGCAATTTATATTGGTTAAGCTGCTTCTTAGATGTAAAGTAGTGGAAAATTAGGAAAAGAAAAACACTTTCTCTTGGGCTTCTCATGATTTTTTTCAAATCTAATCTGTGCAAAAATATGGCTTACAATTTATTGCTGAAATGTGGAAACCTGGAGATTCCCACTGACCACAGTTTTTAATTTAACGAGGATCTCAAATCACTTGCAGAACAATACTTCCAGAACTTTAGTACCTATACCATTAGCAGTTATTCCCCTTCAACTTATGCAGAGAAATTCTTGCAAGAGCCACAGACCCAAATTAAAACCCTATCATGGCACTTCATTGTTTTTATCAATATATAAATAGATAAACCAGTAACTTGTATCGTTTTTCTTCCATGAGGTAAGAAGCTGCATTGATCAACTCTTCAAAGTAATTTTTATTTTGCTAAAATGTTTTAGAGAAGAACAGAAGTTATGACATACCTATGTCTGCGTTAGAAGCTGTTTCCACATGGAAGATTTTTTCCATATCTTAGCAAAGGTGTGGAATAATATTTGAGATTCTGATGAAGATTGTTTCCTTAGTGCTGCTATAAGTTTATTTTCCCAAATAACAAATGCATTTTCTAGCATAGTTAAAAATTAACCAGTTTGCTGAAGCTACAGTTTGGTCTAATAAAAGATTTTAATCTGAACCTTCAAATTTTCATATTAATAATTTTCCTTCACCTATTTCCTTTCCTAAAACAGGAAGAATACACTGAATACAAATTTTTTGGCATTTGTGTATAAAATCATCATGATTTTTCTATAGTTCAGATGGAGGTGTTGATGTAGGAGTTGGGGAGTGGAGAGACCCAGGAAAAAAGTCCTGAAATCTTGGATTTTTAAAAATTGAAATCCTTGTTGGAAGTTTGCTACAAATTTTCTTCTTTTAAAGAAAAACTACAGGAAAAAAAAAACAATTCAATTAATTAAATGTTAGTTACTTAGGTGTGTTCCATATATTTATAAAAATGTAATAGCAACATTCACAGGGAGGTTAGAGAGCAGAGAGTAGGGTGTGGAGGTGGAGAGTGAAACATATTTTACCTCAACCTGAAAGGTGATTAGAAAAAGACAGACCAGACCACAAAATGAAAAGTCACAGTCTATTAATCAAATGATTTTAAAAAAGGTTTTCCCCATCTCACTTACTCTCCTCTTTGCCAAAGAGCCAACTAACCTCTAAGTGATCACTTTGATAAATAATCTCCAGATTAACACAATTTCTCTGTAAAAATATGACCAGGAGCTGGAATTCATGGAGATCTTATTGACTGATGTGCCAAAGATAATCTGATCTAACATTAACTTCTAACTTCCTTGACAAATTCATTAAGACATTGATCTAAATGGTTGTCTAGATATATTGCAGGATTTTGACAGATGGACATTTAAGAGAAAGATGTGCCTTTTATTTGCAGTTGAATAATCTCTTTAACTATATCTGTTACTGAATTCTCACTTTTGAAATTTCTACGTTTGCTTTCCCAGTGGTACTTCTATTATTTTCTGTGTAAGAACATTCTTAGCCCTAAGCAGCATGAGAATATGAGAATGGGCTTAATTTGGTTTCTTTGGTTAACCTTTGAGAGTCTTCATATCCCAACCCCTAATTTGTGGCTTTAAAAATTGGATCACCTTTCATATTTCTTCTTCTGTTTATTTTGCTGGGATTATATACAGCAATTTTTTAAAAAGAGGAAGAAAATTTAATATCAGTAAATGATGATCTATAAATAGGTTGGCCCCGCCTGGTAAAGGTAAACTCAGCATTGAAGCCCTCCACTGCTCTCCCAATTTCCTCATTGACTTGAATCATTTTAGCAGATCAGGGAAATTTAGCCACAATCTTCAGGCATCTTGACTTTCTTTTAAAGAAAAAGAAAAAAAATTGCCTTCCTCCTCATCCCCCTGCTAAGTAATGACTCTATACAGGAAAAATTCAACTAGTTATAATTAATTTAGGCAATCTCAATTATCTCCTTATGTTCATTGAATCTTGGTATTCTTCAGTAACTAACATGACAGAACCAAAACTGTGTACAATGCTGTATGCCACAATGGTTTCCCAGGCTTGAGATTGAAACTCTTAAGTTGTTTTGACTGGGTGACTAATAGCAATTTAGATAGTTCTGTACAAATTTAGAGACATGAAATGCAAAGCCATGACTGTATTCCAGCACATTTTTCTTGTCAGAACCATTTAAATCACCATTTTACACAAATACATATTGAAACTCTAAGTGTTTATTTTTATGTACATTTCATTTTTGTCCAGAAATAAAATATCTAAATACAGACAGATCGTAATGTTGTATATGTATAGCTTTCAACAATACTTGAGCTGAATAAATGCTTTGTACATTAAGTTTGTCTTTTTGATGGAGTTCACAGCTACATTGATAAAATGGATTCCTCATATCCTTTGTTTTCTTTTTTAACCAATAACAAGCAGAGAGACAAGTACAAGTTAATATTAATAAGCAGCTCAAATAACACTTGGTTAAACTATGTACAATACAAACCATTCATACAAATGAAGACTAGGATATTGAATTTGTTACAATATGTGTAGTAAAGATAAGACAGACACTTATAACTTACATGGTGTCTGTCAGGCATTTTCCTTCTTATATAATGATCAGATTCTCTGTTCAGCGGCCTTAGCTGGTCTCGACTTCGCAAAAGTCCAATGACTGGTGATGAAAACTGTAAATCCCAATGTCTGCCCACATGTAAATTCCAAATGTTTGCTCATCTTTACTGAGAACAGGCTCCCTCCATAGAAAACAAGAGCCATCTTGTATCACCTTGAATGTGCCTACTATATGCTGAAAAGAAGTTACTACACTTTGCTGTATTCATAAAATAAAGATACTGAGCTCTAAAGACACATTTGTTCCATTTTAACAAGCATACACGCCTACAGTAGTATTTACCAGTACAGCTACTCCAAGCAGTAGGAAGGCATGAGTGAGGATTATTGTTTGGCATAAACTCGAGACTTTAAAAGAGATTTCCATGACAGCGTGTGTTAGAAACCATTCTCTATCTAGTTAATCGTTTTGCTTGATGATAGTTTATCCTGAACCATTATGAGCCAGACAATGAAAGCCTTCTCAATAGGGATCATGAAGGGTGCAAGCTGAAATGTGTATGAGTGTGTGTTTGTGTGTGTCTGTGTGTGATTCACAACTATACTGAGAGATGAAGCTGACTGGGCAGAAATTACATCAGATGTTTTCCACTAGCATATTTGCAGCCAGTTGACAAAAGCAGCAGTGTAGACACATTCCAGGCAACAGATGTGACCTTCTTCCTTGAGGTAACAGCCCTGTCATATGACCTTTAACTCCTCAGGCTTCAGTCTCACCCCCATGTTCATCCTCACCCCGAGGGGAAGTAAGGTGTGTCGCTGTGGTAGTTGTAGTCGGGACACACTTTCTGTACTAGTTTATAATCTGTACTATAAAAGGAAATGTAAATACAGATCACCTTAAAGGGCTTGGAGCAGAGCCAGGATACATGACTTTGGGTCTGCTCCTGGTAACAGGTTTTTGAAGGGTCATAGTTGCAGAGTGTGTTCTTGGTAGCCTTGTCAACCTTTTCATACTCAATGCGACAGTTAAAGGACTTGGAATCTTTGGCATCAATCACGGTTTGTTGCGCCAAGTCAAATTCCACTATTTTCGTGGGGGGCACCAAGCTGACAGATACATTCCCTTGACCAGTGGAATTATGCCTAAAATAGACGCTAAATGTCCCATTGCCATGATCTACAATTTTCCCAGTTATCAACAGATTCAGCTTCACTGTTTTGATGTTGGAATGAAAATCACCCCATCCAAACATCTTCTTAAACTTGCCCGTCTTAACAATGGGCCTTCTCTTGGCCCTGGGGCGAGGCTCTTGAAGATCTGTGGAGTTCCTCAGCCAGTCCCAGAGGTCTTGCTCAGAATAAGGTTCTGGGGTGTCATAGCGCAGGTCCAAATCTGTATCATTTTCTTTGCCACGGAAAGTCTGTGACAGGAGTCGGCTGATAGACAAGTCTTTGCTGCTTTCTGTCCATATGTGCTTTAGTGTGGATTTGCTGCTTCCTGATTTTAGAAGTTCTGACTTTCCACCATTTGTTAAATTGGCACATGTAACCTGAAAACAAAACAGAAAAAATGGCATTTACATCACTGCATATGAAAAGATCACCCAACATGCTGATTTGAGGCCTTTCTCAAAGGCTCACAATTAAATAACATTTTTTAAAGTATTTTCAATATCTGGTCAATGTTTATTAAAATGTGATAAAATACCACTTCTATTTATATTTAACAATGGAAGAGGAAAGATGTGGATAAATACCACTAACCATGACCCAAAGACCTAATAAAAACATTGACTTTAATGGGGAAAGAAGCCATCCAAAACAAATAAAGCAAATTGAATTCAAATATAAACCAATCTAAAGTAATTATTTCTTAGTACCGATCCCCAAACAGTTTCAAAACAAAATTTTACAAATCACCATGTTCTTTTACAGTTCAAAGTTATCATAAGCTTTAAAATTATATGGTTCTTAGAAATATGGCAACATGCAAACAACTTTTCAGTTGTCCATGCCACACTCATATTAGAAAAGTTAGTTTTGCAAAGAGCTTGAAGCATATTTTAACTGGCCAAAACAAAATAATACATTTACTAGCACTTATTATAAGCAAGGAACATATGGTGCAAGATGCCATTCTTGATCTTAAAATGTGTCTAGGAAAAGGGACATGAGACAGAACACCCCATATACAATATCTTATGGAATAATTGTCCATCTAGAGAAGAAGACAACACATGATCAATGATAGAGAGGTCACCACAGGTTGGACTGTGAGAGTCACATTCAGAAACTGATCTCCTGCCTTGCTGGGAAGAATTAGATCCCCATCTACACCAGGGATTAAGAGGAACTAGTATCCATATTACCTCATTTGCCAAAAGTGGCTTCTGATATCAACATGGAGGACAGGCGGGAACACAGCCATTGACCCGCAGGAACCAAACCAGCCAGTGGGGTAAACCCTTTAAGGTGTAAACTGACTGTTGTAGGGTCAGGCAACCAAAGGAAATCCCAAGCTTCACTATCATAAAGCCAAGTTCCACAATAAACCTCTACCCTCAGGACTCTGGAGAACAAGAGGTGAGTCCTGTCTCAGGCATGAGCCTGGCTACCACTTATCAGTTTAGTAGGTCCCTCTAATTTTCCTCCAAACTGTTCTCAAAATGAATATGAAAGGTCATTTCTGGAGAATTTGGGCCCAACAGGAAATAGAGCTGCATTCTAGGTACCTCTCTGTAAACGGAAAGTGGCTCATTTATTTAACTTTTAGCTGTGCAGGCCTCTAGTCAGGATATAACCCTGGCCTGAGAACAGCCTTTTATTCAGCCACTTGTGTTGGAAGAACTCTAGCCCAGGCTCAAGGGAGTAAGATCATGAACTTTAAGGCCAGACTGCCTGGGACCTACTCCCTGCTCTGCCACTTCCAAGCTGGTCAGGTTATTTAACCTTCCTCTGCTTCAGTTTTCTGCATCTGTAAAGTGAGGGCAATAATGGGGGCTACCTTATAGGATTACTATGAGGATTGATTGAGCTAAGACATGTGATTCCTCCAGTACAGTGGCTGGTACATGGGATGAGCTCAATGAATTTAACAGTTATCAAGAATCTCAGGCTGACATATGAAGACAAGTAGAGAAAGAAAACTACCAAATGGTACATATGGAGGCCTTTCCTGAGAGTGAGCAGGTGTTTGGAACCTGGATGGGACAAGGTCTCTCCAAGACCTTGGATGCAGAGGGCCTTAGTAATCTAGGCTATGACAAAGTCACTTAGATGTTGTAATCTTGCCTCTTCACTAATGCCTCAGGAGCAACACTGCTCTTCACTTCCAGCTGACAGTCTCTTTCCTGTCTAGTTCAGCCTGAGAAAATGTGAATGTTGGGAGACTATCCTCATCTGGGGAAGAACACCAATGAAAAGCTGATCTCCCCCCTTTGAGGAGAACAAAGGTGTTGCTCTGACTTTTACACTGGTGTATACTCAGTAATCACTTAGCTGCTCTGTATCTCAGTTTGCTCATGTGTGAAATCAGGATAGGGATACTGCTTGTCTCAAAGGAGATAGCAGATATGAATGTGAATTGTAAACACCAGAGGTGTTAGAGTAATTTGAAAAGAACACTGGACTTAGAAGACAGCTGGCTAAAGGCCTTGGTTCCGCCAGAGCAAATGTTTCAACCACTCTGCCAAGTTTTTTTTATCTAGTTGAGGGTAATGTCACACCCCTCCTTTTCCCACAGAGATTCCTTTATTCAGCAAGTATCTGTTGACTACTTACTAGATGCCAGATATCATTAGAGGGGCCAAGCTATACTGTGATGAACAAGTGGACAATATCCCTGCCTTTGTGGAACTAGGCGCCTTGTGGGGGAAGAGGGATGATTACAAGCAATCAAACAAATAATAAAATGATTTCAGGCAGTGATAAGTACTGTGAAGAAAATAAAGCAAGTAATAGAATAGAGATTATCTGGTAGAGGACAGAACAAAGGTGAGCTGCTCTAGATAAAGTGGTCAAGAGAGTCTCTCTGAGAAGGTGACAATTAGGGCTCATGGGCAGGTGACAATGGGGGCCTATTTGAGAAGGTTACAACAAAGGCATCACTGGGAAGGTGATATTTGACCTCAGGCTGAATGATAAGTCCAGTCTTGCAAAGATCTGGGGAACTACAAGTATAATGGCAATATTATGGGACTAAGTATAGCTTATCCAAGAACCAGAAAGAAGTTCAATGGGGTTCAAGTTTAGCCAGCCAGAATGTGTTCTGGTATTCCATTCATTCATCTCTTCAAAAGTTAAGCTTCTGGGGAGGAGACATAGCTCAGTGGTTGAGCACCTGCTTCCCAAGTACATGTCCTGGGTTCAATCACCAATACCGCCTCAACAAACAAACAAACAAACAGTTTCCACAGGGTTTTAATATACCTTGCAAGCTCAAAGACTGTCAAACCAGAAAATCAAGCCTTTTATCTGATTAACAAGCATCTATAGGTTATTTCCCAGTCCCTCCTGGAACTCCAGATAGATAGTCAGCAAGATCCAGGCAATCTGGCACAGGGCACCATCTTTAAATATGTTGATCCAAAGCCAGGTTGTGTCTCCTAAATCAGTGGAGGGGTCAAAGGCACTGTCTTGACAAAATGAACTGATCACCTTAGCAACTGTTTCCTATGTCCCTGTCCCATTTACATTAGCTGTATCCTTCATAAATCCTACATAAATTCTGTATCCTTCACCTCTACATTTGCCTTCAGGTTTTACGCCTGTCTTGCTCAGTTCTTGCCTCCTTCCATTGAGTTCCCAGGACGAATCTTGACTACCAACCCTTGTCTTTCCCCTACTCTCATTTCTTACCTCTCCATCTTTCCTTCTGGATTGAACCTAACCTCCCAGGGAAGCTGATATGGCTCAGTGGTTGAGCACCGGCTTCCCACATACGAGGTCCTGGGTTCAATCCCTGGCCCTGGTACTTAAAAAAAAAAAATGAACCTAACCTCCTCGTGTTATTTTCTGATATTGACCTCACATCTATTTCTGACTCTGCCTAGTCTAGCATCATGCCTGAGATAATAGTATCAGCTGAGAATCTTCTCTCACCCAGGGGTTTTTAATGGGGGCAAGAGGATTTTGCCTCCCAGAAGACATTTAACAATGTTCAGAAATATTTTTGGTTGTCATAACTGGATATTGCTACTGGAATCTAGTGGGTAGGACAGAATTGCTGCTAAACATCTTAAAATACACAAGAAAGAACTTGCAATGAAGAATTATCTGGCCCAAAATTTCAATAATGTCAAGTTCCAGAAATCCTGCAAGTTTAGCACCAAGTAAATGCCTTGCATCTGAAAGAAAGTGACATTTTATCATGGTGTTATGCCCCATGACTGCACCCTGAAAGGCCAAGACTGAAACATTGGGTAAGCTAGCAAGATTACTGTGTCAAGATTCCAGACTGCCAGCCTGGGTCTAGTTGAATCTGCTGTGATTCCCAGAACAATTGTGATGCCTTCATGCAAAGACCAGGAGGCCATTGTGTGCAGAGAGTAATGAAGGAGAGGCAAACACTGGCCAAGGGGGACTCGAACCTGAGGGATGTGATGAGGATCATAGAGAATGGACTGAGTATTGTGCGGGCAGGGTCACGTCTAAGAGAAGCATAGAACAGCGCCATACACAGTCACCCTTTGAACTCGTCAACACATCACCTACCCAAAATGAACCAATGCCCTTGTGTGGAATCAAAGATGGCCATCAGATGGATCATTACTGATACTGGAGAAAATAATGGGAATTGAGAGAAGGTTGTGCTTGCTGTCAATTTTCTTTTAGTTCTAGGTATGACCCCTTCACTTCTGCTCAACCCTTGCAATGGTCTCTCCTCTCTTTCCCTGCTCTCAAACTGTTTCTTGTTTACAGGTTCTGTTTCCAGAAATGGATCAAACTCATGCAATATAAATGACTAATAACAGCAAATTCTCACTTTACCCAAAGTAATTTTGCTGTTTAACACAGACTACATCTTAAATAGCAAAGGGTTGAAATTTTGAGGGAAATATTCTTTGGGGAGAGGAATTGTCCATAGGGATCCATAGGTTTTGAGGGAAAAGTGTGATCTATCCCACATATCCTCTCTGTCTGATAATAAAGTCAATCCTCAATGGGGCAAATTTTACTGTACTAGCAAAAGTTTAATCCTTAGCAGTTCCTTAATTAATATTACTTTCATTATAATTACAAAACTATTAGAAAGAACTAAAAGTTTCTTACTAATCCATTGGAGAAAATACATTTCAAAATATGCTATTCTCCATAACACAGAGGAACTACAATATAAAATTTAAAACAAACATTGGTTAGCAAGAGTAGTTCAGATCTTTTGGTTTTGGAGTTTGTGGAATGTGTGTTCATAGTTGGTTTTGATTTTGATGAAATCTAGCTAGTTGGTCAAACATCCAAATATGTGTGGCCTAATTTTTTAAGACATTGTCCTTATCTCAGCCCCTATATTTATGCCTAAGTATGAAAGAAATAAGTTTATATTCTCTTCTCTGATTTTCTCCTGGAATCATATGGATATTTTCACATTCTTTGAGTGGCAAGAAGGATAAACACAGGCACAAATCTATTAGCTGCTCAGGACCAACAGAGTGATCAAGGAGAGAGACTGTCTACGGTGCACTGGCTAATGAAGCAGTAATGCAGTTTTCCCAAAGGAGGGAGGGGAAAAGAGACTTAGAGTGCAATTTAGCAGTGGCAAATGGGAAGTGAAAGGACAAAAAATGTGGAATTGGAGAGATATGATTTCAGATAGGAAGAACCAATCTATTCAAAAGGAGGCTAAGACTCACAAAGGCAGACAATCCTCAGATTTTCAGGGGGAATGGAAATTATTTAGTTCCATGTTATACTCTCCACAGCTATAGTGATTTTGAGTGTGAACTCTGGAGTCAGGCAGCCTAAATCCCAATCCAGGCTCTGGTCTTTAACAACTGTATGATTTGGGCAACTTATTTAAGCTTCAGTTTTTCTCATCTGGAGAATATGAGAATCATATCCACCTCATTCACAGTGTTTATGAAAATTAAATGGGTCACTCCATTTAAAGCACTCAGCGCAGTACCTGGAACACAGTGAGTGTTCAACATTAGTATTTCTAGCTATTATCATCAGCAGATAACTTTATATCCGAATCCTGCTGGGTAATATTTTATGGAAATGAATAACATCAGATTTGAGGGCAAAAAGCATTTTTGTATTAAAATCTCCATTAAACATAACCTAAACAACAACAAAAAAAATTTTTTAAGGCAAATATTTTTGAAAGTGCTGTTGTGACAAACTTAAAAACACAGCAGTTTGAGGAGGTAGTAAAATTCAAGTTAACAAGGATGAGCACAAGTTCAGCTATTAAACTGCTCAGTCATGAAATACATTGGATTTATTTGCCTTCAACAGTAGGATGTGAAAGGCTTCAAGTGGTGCTTTCAGCCAAGAAACCTCTTTGGAACATTTCCGTTTGGATAGCAAATCAAAGCAGGATTCAATCATAATCGTCATCAACACTGCCTTAAGTTTTCTTATTCTCTCTTCCGTTCCCTTTTACTTAGGTTAGGAGCAATGCAGGGCACATCCAAAAGAAAAGAACAATGAAACATCAGAATGGGTCCTTAGGAAAGTCCCAGACAGATTCAGTAGAAACAGCCTGATTTATTTTGTTTTATTAATTCAATAACTATATTGTGATATTCCACCAATACTGAGCTAATCAATAGGAATACAAAGATAAATGCGACATGCCCCTTGCCCTCAAGAAGTTCACAATCTAACAAAGTATTATTTAAGAAAACAACAGTGTGGTTTGACCAACACTATTTACAACATTCTAAGAGTCATGGTAAAGTTGAAAGGTAGAGAAGGAATGATGGAAGGGGTAACCCTTAGATCTGTGAGATAAAAGAGGCTCAGGAATTCAGCAGATAGAGAATGGGCCAAAGGAATTCTTCCAAACATAAAAAACCTACTGTGCCAAAGCAAAGAGCTGAGAAGGAGCATGTCAAATGTAAGAATGGAAAATAACTTCTTGCTACTGAACCACAGAGTGCATTGAGAAGGAGGAGAAACAGAAGAAGAACTTGTAAGAGGCAGATTAGGGCTAAATTATGAAGGCAATGTTAAGACACTGAAACTTAATCTTATAAGCAATGGAGAATCATAAAGTTGTCTTTTGTTTTGTAGATTGATCTGGTCCTAGACGAATCACTGGACACTGGAAGATAGAAGGGTAGAGAGAAATCTTTAAGGAACAGAGATGAGTTAAATAACTAATTACAATAGTCCATCTGAGAGAGAAAATGAGCCTGAATCAAGGGTATAGCAGTGAAAAAGGAAGAAAGAATGGATTTGATATAGATTTCAGAGGCAGGATTAACTCAACCTAATGATTTATTGACTAAAGAAGAACATCAGAAAGTTGAGAATATTTGAGTTTGCTTTCGTTTGTAAAGAATATAGAAGAAATAAGTTAACTGGAAAATAAAAATAATTTTTGTGGGGATATTTGGATGTCGATGTGCCTGCAAGTCTCTATCCAAAGGCAAGTTGGTGACTTGGGTCCAAAGCTCTCAAGAAATGAGGAAAGTGGTGATGGCAATTTTGTAGTACAAATAGATGATATTGTACAGGCAGAGAACATGGAGATAAAGAAAAGAAGGGTGATGAGGATATCTAAGAAATGTCAATGTTTTGAGGACAGGCAGAAGAAAAGCTGGACTAGAAAGAGACAAAAGAGGATATTAGGGAAAAAATAATATTGTGGAAACCAAGGGAAGAAAGAGGAAAACAGGAAGGCATGCACGAAGATTTAAATTCCAGGGAAAAATCTAATTGTACAAGCACTTGAAAAGAAACTCTTTGACTTTTGAAACCCACTCCAGATGACCTTGTTGAAGTTAGATTTCAGTGGTGGTGAGGAGATAATGCAAGAGGAGAAAGAAGAGCAACTAGCTTAACATACTTACTCCCAGATGCAATCAGGAATCATTGGTTTTCTCATTCTATCATATTGCTTAACATCTTAAGAGCTTTCATTTTTGAAACACATAAATATACACATTAAATTGAAATGGATTGAGCCTTGCTGAATGAAAGACATCATTGAAAAAGAAAACCTTATACTCAGAACACCCTCTACCCTTGATTTTACAAACTCATTAAAACAATTTCTTTTTAAAAGTCACCTAAAGATCCTCTGATGTCAGCATATATGAGTGAAAACAGAAGTGGTGAGAACTATGGCACAGAAATGAGGTTACAAAAGTAATATCTGACAACTTCTAATGAACCCCATTACACAGAGGCAAAGCATTGTGAACCATTTTGTACAAATAATAATGCACAATTTCTATGATATAATATTTATATTATAAATATAAATATAATTCCCAGCTGAATATAATTTGCCATGTCGAAAGTGAGCAAAACCCATTCCAAATGAGTTGGGTCACTGGTCCAATGATACCATTTCCACAAATTATGTGCTGTCTCCTTGCTTTAGAAACACTGAGAATCACAAATATTCTTAACATGATTAAATGTTTGCATTTTAAAGTGTATTTTTCTTTTGAGAACATCTAAAAATATGAGCAAAGAGAGGGACCATCTCCTTCAAGCTTAAACAAAGATGGAGCATGGGTCTAACATCAAGGGAGCATGTCTGGGGCAGGATCTGCATGTGTGAAAGGGTAAGGAAGAGGAAACTACCTTTGGATGATGAAAGTATAGGCACAGAAAGAGTTGCCACATTTTGACCTGGCTCCTTATTTCTACATCTCGGAGGCATATTTTGACACTATTTTCTCTAATATCTTTTTATTATCAGCTTAGAATCATAATGTCAATATATTATTTTTTAAGATATTATTGAAAGATACCACATTTGGAAAATAAAACACTGCTCAACCTCGCTCCCTTCTCAGCTATGCTTCTGACCTCATGATATTTTTATCAAATGTTCACTTCTTTATGTATGTGTAGTGGTTTAAAGCTGTATGTACCCCAGAAAAACATGTCCTAAAATTTAATCCATTCCTGTGGGTGTGAGCCCACTGTAAGTAGGATATTTGGTGAGGTAGTTAAGGTGTGGCCCAGCTCAACCAGGATGGGTCTTAATCCTCTTACTGGAGTCATTTATAAGCAAGTGAAATTCAGACAGACAGAGAGAAATCCACAGGAAGCAAGAAGCTGGACATCGAACCTGGAAGAGAAGGGAAAGACTAGGAGATGCTATCAATTGCCTTGCCATGTGACAAAAGAGCCAAGGATTGCTGACAGCCAGCCCCAGAAGGCCACAGACTTTGGGGAGAAAGCATTGCCTTGATGATGCCTTGATCTGGACTTTCCTTTAGCCTCAAAACTGTAAGCTAATAAATTTCTGTTGTTTAATATGACCCATTTCATGGTATTTGCTTAAGTAGCCTAGGAAACTCAGTTACTATCTCTAACCAGAGGTGTCTCCAAATGTTTGTATAAATCTTTTTATAAATGAACAATAAGATGCCTTTTAATTTTTTCCAACCTGCACATTTTACTGTTGATCTATTATTGTTCAATATAAATAATTTCAAAAGTGCTTCAAATATTATGTATTTATTTCATCAAATGTGTAAATATTGTAGCCAAACAAGATTTTAAATGACCTATGCTTAAGCACTAGCTCTCATTCAGTGAATAACCAATCAGCAAAATGGCCTTGTTGTATTATTACTGCTGCATTTTGGCAGTTTTGTGATTCACTATTTTGAATATATTTTGCATTATAATAACTATTGATTAAGGGTGCACTATATTCTAGACAGTAATTAACATTTTACATATAACATTGAATTTAATTTAGACCACACACACATGTTCACACACAAACTTTTAGGGCAATACTATTACCTTCATCTTACAGACAGATATAAAGAAAGATCAAGAAGAATTAATAACTTGTCCAGGATCACTGATGATAAGTGAAGGAGCTACTTCCTAGTTATTCCACTGGGCATGTGTTTATTTTTAAAATCTCTTTAATTATGCAACTCTACATTAATGCATACTTATCAAAACAGTCAATAGTATAGGTATTTATAGAGTAAACAGTAAAAGCCTGCCTTCATCACCAAGCAACCCCTGCTCCCTTGCATTGCTACTCCCCTCAACAGAGGAAAAAATTGTCAAAAGTTTGGTGTACTGCTCCTAAATATTTTGGCTAGGAAATTATTTTTTCTTATATAAATATTTTATATAAACAGATATATTTATGAATTGCATTATATATTTTTTCCCAATTAACAAGATACCTTGGAGATACATTTCTCTTAGTGCATGCAGATATATCTTTTTTTAAAAACTTGAATATAGAATTCTTTAATATGAATGTACCATACCTCTACTTTTTGCTTACCTTTACTGATTGAGCCTTAATCATTACATTGTTTCACCACCAGACTGCCTACAGTTGTTGTTTAGCCTTGATTCCATTCTTTTCTCTGTTCATTGTTATCAGATATCCTGCTCCCTTCTGTCTTGCACTGGATTTTCATTTTTCTGGGTGTATAGATTTGTGTAATTCTTTTAGAAAGTGCTCATAGGGCATAAATTATCTGAGTTCTTCTATGCTAAAAATGTCTTCATTGGCCATAGACTTGAAAGTTGGTTACACTGGATATCATATGCATTCATCCCTTAATTTTCTTCTGTTTTATTTTTCTCTACCCCAAAATTTTAGAATTTTCTATTTATCTCAGGCATTCTGAAATCTTACAAAGTAAAAATACATGTGCTTATGCTTTCTCTAGACCCTAAACTAGTTCAGAGAAAGACATACAGTCATTTCTATATGAGTTAGACTTTTTTTTTTTTTTCCAGAAAGTTCCCCAGATCAGACTAGACACTCTTTGAAGGAAGTTGTTTCTATGTTGTGCTATTTTGTAACTTGCAGTAATGGGAGGGGGAGAGGGGCTGGTGGCTAGCATACAGCAATCACTCAATAAGTTGCTTGTATGGTATACACTCTTACCTACAGGTATTTCAATACTACAGGTTCACTGATCCATTGTCACAATCAAGATTTCTGGAGGGCATGGGGCCCTCAGATATTACTCTCTTAGAAGTTTAAAGCCTGCACTTCCTTGACAACACCTACAGTGCCTGTGTTATACATGAGAAGCCAGAGGAAACAGGTTACTGTTTCAATACATCAAAAATACATCATTTTCTTCTGCTACAAAGCAATGCTCCAGGAGCAGTAGTGCTGCATTAAGTAATAGCAAAAGCAGAAAAGGAATTCCATGCCTTTCCCTTAACCCAACAAGTACTGGAAAGCTACATTTGCTCAAATGTTCCAAACAAACTGAGATGGAAATTTGCACAAATATAATAATTGCATAGTCATTTTTAGGGGTAGGTGGTGGTGAGGGACCATGCTGAATGTTACAATTTATTATTGGCAAATGTGAGCAATGATTTATTTTTTATACAACTTTAAGAGAAAACATTCTGTCCAGTTTGAGCAATCTATGTCATCCTCAAACACAATAAATATGGGGTGTTTCTATAAGTTTTAGGAATCCTCAAATGGATAAGAATTTTAGGTATGTTACCCCATGAGCTGTCATGATCCCATGTAGGATGGTTCCCTTTTAACAAAGAATATCAAATGTTCCACTAGAATATTGCATTGGAGACCAGTTTAATTCATGGGTAATTTAGTTCCCCACAAATTTTATATCCATAATAATTAGCTTTCCCTTTGATTCTTTCTCCTGCAGATTGTCTTTTGAAAATTATTTTGCAAATGTTCTTTGTTCTTTAACCAAACTCGGGGAGAGAAAACATGCTTTGTGAAGAGCCATGAATTATTGTTTCTATTAGTGAGAAAAAGAATTTTTCACTCTATGAAAATATTATCCCATCCCTTATGCTCAGTTTAAAGGCACACATGCACATCACTTTTGACATATAGACATATTATCATTGAAAAATTAAGAAGTATTATTCCACATGGCCCCTACTTAGCCTATTCTCTCAAAATATAATTACAGATTATCCAGATTTGCATTACAAAGATTTCTTCTTTGTTTAATGGTCCATTAATGTAGAGAAAAGAACCCAGCAAAACTCTGTTAACATTTGATATTAGTTACTTTTAAAATTTATAAGGAGTATGCCATGTGAGGGCCCCTAGGTACATGGTTATAATAATGAACAAAAATTTTAAAATAACATTTTGAAAGACTACTTCTTGGCTAAAACAAAGTCACTTGCAGCATCATTATTTCATTACTCATAAAGATAAATGAATTTGTCAGTAAATCCAGAACATATCTGCAAGGAAAAGAGAAATGTTGCCTATGTAGAAATGGCTGAGTAGGACCCAGAGTCTTTCCACCTGAACTGGAGGTCAATAGGAATGATTTTTCACAAGTCATGTTATAGGGATGCTTATGGTGAGTTTATAGCTTCTTAAAGTCAAATAAAGTCCATATCTGTTTAGAATAAATGAAATGAAGAAGGATTGCCTCACCTTCCAACAGTTTATGCAGCAACCTATATGCAAAATGTTCTCACATATAAATGTGGCATAGGAGAACATAGTAAGTGGCAATAAAAGCACAGCTTACCCAATAGGACATCAATTCCTGAGGAAATAGAGACTTGGATTTTTTTTTTTTTTTTTTTTTTTGAGACACTATGCCTACTTGTTTTTCCAGAGGTTGGTCTAGAAATCTTCCAACACACAGAGGAAGAAATCATTATGTAAATGAAGTGAAGGAGAAGAGTTGTTGTAGAACATTAGTTCTGTACCATTTAGATCTTAGACTTGTTCAAGAGAAATAGGACTGGGACCTCTTTCTTATCAAGCAATAGGTCGTGGGCACTGCTCAGAGAGTGTAGCAGAGCAGATATCAAGCAAGCAACTGATCCCCTCCTCTGAAAGTCCTGTGGACTGGGAATCTCCCACTTTCTGAAGTGGAGCAAATCCCATATTGTGGTATCATCGGAGAAGAAATCAAGACTAGTAGAGAAACTCGACCTTGCATTTTCTGAGAAGACAGTGGTGATGCTGGAGTGAGAGCTATATAAATTATTTTGATATTGAGAAAATAAATATTTTGGATCATGCCTTGGCCAAAACAACAAGTGGTAAAAGCATATCCAACTTACAGTATCAGACCCTACAATGGCCCTTAAGAAGAACTCAGGGTAGACACAATGCACAGGCAGAAGAAACTTCAAACACCACTATGCTCATGAGGAAGCGATTCATTTGAAAACTCTTGAACCAACTTGTTTTACTTTTCTAAATCCTTTATCATGAAAAGATTAGCATCTATGATGGTTTAGTGCATGTGTCAACTTGGCTAGGGTATGGGGTCCAATTGTTTGGTCAAGCAAGCACTGGCCTGATTGTTTATGTGAGGGTATTTCATGACTTTAAATCATCAATAAGTTGACTACATCTAAAGCTGATTATATCTACAATCAACTAAGGGGATTGTCTTCAGCACTGAGAGAAGCCTCATCCAATCAGTTGAAGGCCATAAAAGGAGAACTGATGATTTTAGCAGTCAGAAAGAAGAATTTCTATCTCTATTTCAGCCAGGCAGATGCTTCCAGGGAATTCACTGAAAACTTTCATCAGAGCTCCCAGCTTTCTGGGAATTTGGACTTGACCAATCCTACATTTCACGTGAGCCAATTTCTGTAATAAATTGCATAATACTTACATTATGTACATATATATCTATATGTGCATATAGATATACCCTGTCAGTTCTATTTCCCTAAAGAACCCTGACTAATACAACATCCATTCCTTGACCTTCTACTACCTCCCTGCCAGATCTCTAGCACTGGCACTCTGTCCTCTCACAGCTCTCTTACACAATCACTACCGAATTTGGAACTAACCTAGATGCTACTATTGTCCAGGAATCTGGGCTATATTTCACTTTGGTCTTGTACCATCCTTCTCCTCTATTCCCAGCATCTTCAAGCATGGCATGTGGAATCTCATAGCAAAGAGCCAGAGGCTTAGAAAAAAAAGGATGTTTAGACAGAGAGATCTTATAAACAAGAAAAGAGGTGGCCTCAGAGTTTAGGTTCAGTGGCATTAAGGAAAATTAATCACATATAAACCTGAGTGTCTACCTGGAGTCCAAAAAAGACTTGGCTCTTTTAGTTATCAAAGGAATTAAATAGTCACTTAGCTCAAAGAAGGATGCTTACCCAAGGATTATGTTATAGGAGAAGGCAGGCTATGGAGGAAATGGGCAAACAGAGGCTGAAAATGACTGAGGATGCTATAAGAGAAGAGGCTTTGGATGAAAATGTGTATATAATCAGAGCCTTAAGATTCCTTTGACCTTTAATGTACTTTAAAATGACTTGCCCACAGTGTTAGTGACTTACACTGCAGTGAACCCTGTGGATAGAAGGTGTCACAGGAAAACTGAAAGAAGGCCAGGTTGTTAGGGGAGGATTTCCTCCCATGGTATGTCTCTACATACACTTTTTCTCAAACTGAAAGATAGTTTATTTACCCTTTTCCAAAGATCTGGGTAACGTTCCAGCTGCCACTAGAGGGCACAGCTAAGACGTCTGACAACTGTCTATTCATCGTGCTGAAGGCCAGCTGGAATTGTGTCACTAAGAGTCCCAAAGTTCTCCGAAGAAAGAAGGTGGGCAAGGAATCTTTGTGGTAACTGCTGACTGATGCAGCCCGTGGGAGCCATCTCTGCTGTGAGCAGCAGAGGCCAGGAAGGAGCTGCTGCTGCTCAAGGAACAACTACCAAGAGCTGTCACCAACTAAAGAAGCTTTTGTGAGCCCTGGATTCCTGAAAGAGGGTGTGTTCAGGGATAAAGTATGTATATGTATCTATTAGGAAATCTGTCTAGCTCAATGCAAACTATGTCTACATCTCCAGCCTCATCATGGCCACTCTACCCTTTGGGCTCAGAGTTCTGGCTCTGGCCACATCAGACTTTCATGAGCTGTCTTTTTTCCAGGTTTTCAAAGACCTTTGTACAGGCTGCTTCTCTTTACTGAAATCCTTCCTACCATTCCCATTTGCTTAATTAATACCTACTTCTCCTTATCCTACCTATGATAGCTCAGCTTAAGCTTCATTTCAACAGGAATTCTTGATCCTTTTGTGGCACTCCATTCTGTTCCTTCATAAACATAATGCTGTGACAGATACAGGCATTTCTGTCTTTCTCGGGACTATCATCTTCGTGGGGGAGCCATCCAAGTCCTTGCTCACTGTTTTATTCACTACATCTTATACAATGCCAGGTATGAAGTAGATGTTCTACCCAAATAAGAGTTGAATGAATAAATGAATGTTTGAATGGAGTGTCTAGCCACACATAATGATATATCCTTGCAGATGAGCTTGCTTCTATGCAGATAAACAGCTCAGTTTCTGGCATAGATAAATGTGTTTATATTGTAACCCACCAAGCAGGCTTTGTATAATTCTGTAAACATACACAGTAATGCAAGAGAAAAAGTGGTATTTTTCTGGGAAAATACAAGTAAGTGCTCCTGCAGGCCATTGTAACCAGACAGGAATGTCACATCAAAATCACGAAATAAATGTGAGTGTGTTCATTTGAGTTGAGAGAAAAATTAATAAGAGCAAAAATGTCTAGATGAACATAAAACTGTGTTTTGGGGTTAACATCAGAAAAGCTTAATGAAACAATGAGGGTGGTCCTGTGAGTGAAAAGAAAGTTAGTATGACCCTCTGAATTTTCTTCTTTGAATTTTCAGAGATTGAATCTTGGACAATATTGAAGGAAATACTGATGGGATTCTAAAAGCAGAAGTTCCTTTAATAAGAGCCTGCCAAACTTTCTGGAGGCATTTTCTTTGCTCTATACAAGTGAATGTTTGAATTGACCAATAATAATTGGTTCAAAACAGGCAGTTAGGCACGTGTTAGGGTATCCCTTGTCATAAATGCCCATTTGCTTGGAAAATGCAGTGGGGTTTTACAAGCGTGAATCAATACAACCATTTTTATGGGTGTGTTTTGTAAAGGCTCAAAATCAAGCTATGAAAGTTCCCATTAACAGCACAAAATTAAAATGATTTTGAAAATATGAGTCTTGAAAGTATTTTTGACTTTAGGTTAGTGTTGATAAAGTATAAATAAACAGCATAACTGTGACATTTTTGCTTTGTGGCTGTGTCATGAAAAACCATGACTGTTGAGCGTTAGAATCACAGAAGCTGGAAAGGGGCTTTTAAAATCACTTTGTAACTTAGGAAGCTGAGTGCCATAGAGCTGAAGTTACTCACCGAATGTTACCAAGATGGTTAGGACCAGAGTTGAAACTGCACTGAAGGCTTCCTGTCATCAAGTCCACCCCTATTGGATTCCATGGTATCCCTCTATTGAGATCTAGTACTTAACATCTCTTTCTGGGTTTACCAAAGCTCTGGAAGTGAGGGAATCGCTTCAAAATAAGAAATTCACTTATCTTTGCTAAATAACTCTTAATTTTGTGGAAGCAAGTGACACTATAGAAATATGTCATTATCCACCAACCTTAAAACAAAGAGGCACTAACACAGTACATCACAATTACAGCTCGGGTTCACCTGGGCGGACTGTGTACCCCAATATGTGTTCAGACCTTCCCAGACTTATACCTGAATAGTGGCTGCTGTGAGCAAAGAGAGCTTCAAAATGAGAGAACCCATGTCACAAATTTTCAATAAAGCAAACTATAAAATGCAGAGAGTTATTATTCAGGCTCTAAAAGGTAAAATTTTTATATTTGTCTCCAAAATTCTTGTTAGTCCTTGTTTTAAGAAAACTTATTTTTAAAAATGGAAAGTTAAAGCAAAAGTTTTTCAGATTATATCTTCTGTCAAAACCAAAATAAATAAATAAATAAACTCATCAGCAAGCATTTATAAGTTACTATGATTAAAATATATTCAAAAATTATATTGGGAAGGTCATTTTACTCACCTTGTATCCATCTGTAACCCTGTTCACTCAAGAACATCTACATCAAAAAAAAATTTTTTTTGCATGCAAATGGAGAGGCTCTAGTATTTTGGAATCTACCTCTTTCTATGGGCCTTGAGAGTGAGTGATTCTCAAAAAGGAGTCCTAAAGTAACCCCAGGGTAACGTGAGCTGTAATATATTCTGAAGATCAGGCTGGAATTGGTGGTGGGGGTGGTGGAATGTGTAGTTTTAGAAAACATATTCCAAGTATACCACTGATTTTCTTTTAATCAAAATATTTATTTCATAGTTTCAAATAACGTTAAAGGAAGGTGTGAGATTTAGGTGTTTTTCTCAAAGTGAAGGTTGTAAACAATCAAAAAATGTATTTACAAGTGAAACCATCTTTTGCTAAGTAATATTGCTTCTTTATAAAAACTGCAAGGATGATCCGTCTTCAGTCAAATCTGCACAGAAAATGGTATTTATGTTTATGTTTTAGTAAAATTATTTTGGTATAATTCCCAACTGACAAAATTAGAAAAAAAAAATATTATAAGAAACTTCCATATACTCTTTACCCAGCTTTACCAATTAATTTCATTTGGTCACATGTTGTTTTATTACTTTCTCTCTCTCATATGTATGATTTATGTTTGTGCACGTGTATGAATTTTTTCTAGTCATTTTGAGAAAAAGTTGCACATTTATTCTTATTTAAATTCAGAAGTAGTTCTTATGAAAAATTATATTATCTTATTTCACCACAATATAGCTATCAAAATGAAGGCATTTAACTTTGATTCATTATTATATTTTAATCCATAGTCCATATTCAAATGTCATCTGTTGTCCAATAATATGATTTTTACTTTTATTTTCCCGGTCCAGAATCCTATCTAGGATCATGCATTGCATTTTATTGTCTTGATGCTTTAGCAAGTGTCCTTTTCACTTTTGAAGAGCATAAGCTAATTTGTAAAACGTCCCTCAACTTGGGTTTATCTGATGTCACTGTAAAACATTTTATAATGAAGATCTAGAGCTTTAGATGATGATGATGATGATGGTGGTGATGACAAAGATGATGGGGTGGGGGGAAGAGGGTTCCTTGTTTTGAGGATGTAGAAAGCAATACCTTTAGTCATTACAAAGAGAATATTATTATACTAGGATAAATCATAGCCTCATAAATCATTTATACTATTTAATATAATTTTGCAGGTAATTAATCCACATTATATACAATTGTTTTACTATTATGATAATAATAAACTCATTAAATCTGGTCATTTTGTGGTCTCTCTCATTAAACACTTTGCTTAAATGAGACTAATGTTTTAAAATATCTATTTGCTGAATTTACTAAACTATCAGTCTAAGCCTGATATTCTTTTTTCTGAGAAGGCTTTTAAAACTAATATTAGTTTAGTTTTATCATTTCTATCATACATTAACCCAATAGGTGAGGAGAGTGATCCCAGCAACCTTCCTGGGATATAGACACCAGTAACTCCATGGTCAGGTGCAAGAATCCGAGGCCCACTACCTAAAAGTCTTCCTTAGAATCATATGTCCAGGAAGCAATGGTCAGATTCTGCCCCTGCTGATCTGACTCAAAGTCTCAGAATTTTTCTGCTTTTACCAGAAGAAAGGTAGTTGTACCATCTGCTGCTATTTAACTAGAGTATACATCATAATTTGGTTCCTTGAATGGGCATGAGCCAAGAATGGACTTGTGACCAAGAAAAAGTGCTCTCAGACTTCAATCCTAGACGTGGAACTTCAAGTGTAACCTGAATCATCATGCTCAAAATGAAGATGACTAGCAGATCACACGTTCATAGTCCTCCAGGTACTCAGGTATACAGAACCTGAGCTGCCAGCAAGTGCTTTGCAGTCAATTAATTTCAAAGCTATTGTCTCCATGTCTCAATTTTCTGATTCTACAATAGAGATACTAACACCCATGTCCCAGCATGGTTTTGAGGATTAGAGACAATGTATGTGAAGTGTTTCTTCTCAACAAATGGTAGATGTTAATATTTACTTTTATTGGCTTTAGTTTTATTCATCAAGATGTCTGTTTTAACCCACATAGTTAACTTTGTATGAAATGATTTCCTTTCCACAATTTAAAATCATGTGGAAAAAATTGCACATTTGGGATAGCATAACACAGTGGTAAGAGCGTGGACTCAGGAGCCAGACCACAGGCTCACTCCCAGCTCTTAAAAACAGATGCCCTTGTCCAACGGGCACTGCTTAAATGGTGACTCTCTCCAGGTCATTCTGGAAACCAGAAAACTGTTATCTTTTTGAAGGGGTTATTCTCCAAACTCGATATAATTTTCAATTATAACCCTATATTTAGAATGTTAAAGTATGATCCATATAAAGAAACCTGATTCACACCATAGATTTTTGTTTTTGTTTTTCATTTTTGTAATGATACAGGAGGAAACAATATGCTCCAACGTTCCCATTACAGTTGTACTACTCAAGCCATGATATTTTGATCTATGCTGTGCAGAGCATCCCATTAGAGTTCCAGAGAAACCCTTACTTTCTATTATGTCAACGACACCTTTGCTGGCCTGGAGCCATCACCAGCTCCCGAGTGCTGAACCATGAAGCAATATCTCTGTAACTAGGCCAAATAGGCCATGACCTGACAGACTGTAAAGTGGTCATTATCTCCTATTAAGTCTGAAATCTGCACTTTGCATATTTTAAAACAACTATTCAGTGGCACTATAGAGGTATATCTGCCAAATGAATAATTAGATTTTTAGGAGACTGTAAAGGGGACCAAAATGCTCTCGACTCTGCCAAAAACAAAGCCAATTCAGATTTTATTTTCTCTCCTCCCATGTTTTTGTCCTCACTCTCTGGCAGTCAGACCAAAAACATTTCAGTAACTGACAAATAGACTTCTGCTGCACAATTTACCATATGAAACCAAGTCTGGGTTGATGTTATGTAGATGCCAAAGCATTCTGTGTTGTGAATTGTGGACGGCTTTCTCATACAGTTGGGTAGAATGCTGAGGATGGGCAGCACCTTACATTTGCTTTGTTTGGTTCACGTGATTACAATAAGAGTTTCACAAAATGTAAAATGACTGAATGAGCCACTTAAATGCCAAAGCTCAGAAGAGATTTGCTATTGTAGTTTGAAATTTGTGTTTTTTCCCCTATTCCCTGGAAATGTCTAAGTAACTCATTTCATACAGCTTTCCATTGTGGAGATACAAGTGACTTTAGAGAGATTTGGAATAGGATTGAAATACAACTATATGAAATAGCCTATTAACTCTTGCCCCCTGTTTTACATTTTGTGGAAGATTTTTAACTAAACTCTCGAAGCTCAGTAGCTATGATGTCATGAAACATCTTTCACTTCAGTGGATTGTGACTTTGGAATATTTGCAACTACTCTTTTCAGCAGGAGCTTAAACTTTCAGGGAATAAATTAAATTGGGTTAAAATGTCTAACAGAGTTTTCAGATGAGTGCTTCATTCAAGTAGCTAGCACAAAGCTATGTTAACTTTGAAATGAAACTCTGGTTAAGTAAATAATTTTTGTCAAGAATTTATATTGCTCAGGTGCTACACTGCACTAAGCCTACTTTATTAATATCAGTTTGCAATCTTCAGTACTGGTGCAGAAAGGAATTTTAAATGCAATTAAAGCTGAGCTACAAGGCCACACAACTACGTTTTAATCAAAAGCTGAATTCAAGCCTGTTTTACATATAATATGTACAAAGAAAGATCCCTTTTTCACATTACATATGACTGAAAAAATGCTCTATTTTAAAAGGGCAAATGCATTCTAAGGAGAAATGCAAAGGAAGAATAGTGCCACATCATAAGGAATATTATAAGCACCTAAAGAAATATTTTTCCAGGAATATATTAATATATTATTAAGCATGAAGAGTTATGACTTTTTAAACTCTGAACCCTCAGGCCCAAGTGCATGTGTAGATGTATATACATATATCTATATGTTGTTTTTTATGTGTATTTACATATACAAACACACATGTTCAAAACCTTTTTTTAAAATTTTGTGGCTTAGTATTTATTAGGGAAATCTAGAATCCAATTGCTTTCAAAACCATTTTAAGCTAGATATGAATAATGCAAAAAGCTAGGTGTTTGCCACTACTAAATCATATTCACAGGGTGACAAAATTAAGTTCATTACATATATACCAGGAGAGAGTTAGCGCCGCCTGGCTAGGAGCATAGTTGCTATTCCAACAGCCTCCTTTCCAATATTTTATGGTCCAGAAAGTGAAGACACCTTCAATCTAGACTTTTTAAGTGAATAACCCAATGTCAGAAAGGGAGCTTAAATAGCAGTTCCTAACTAGTGATTCAAATTCTGGTCAATGGAGCTTCAGAAGTCTTATCAGATACCTCTGCAGTACTAAAAAAAAAAAAGTCATACACTATCCATTTAACATCCTAGAAACATGTTATACAGGTTGACTTCCTGAGTCGCGAAGACTCAGTTTGTTGGGGATTTTCATTAATCTCAGAACTATTGTGCAGTGGGAAAATATACATAATAAATCTTCCTGTTTTTAGCCCATAGTCATTTACAGCAACCAACTAGCCACTTCGATTATTTTTGACATGTTTTTACCCAAAATCAGGA
This sequence comes from Cabassous unicinctus, assembly GCA_029593785.1. Classification (NCBI taxonomy): domain Eukaryota; kingdom Metazoa; phylum Chordata; class Mammalia; order Cingulata; family Chlamyphoridae; genus Cabassous; species Cabassous unicinctus. Next base: position 104,947 of record JAQZBX010000245.1, read on the forward strand.
CAAGAAGATGGGAAATGTGTTGCCATACTTAATTCAAGGGAAGGATGCATCATCCCCAAAGTCATGCTTCTATGCTCCTTTGTGAGCCTATGTAGGAAAGAAAATCTGAGAGAGAAAGATGTAGGAATAGGACAACTTGACTAAGAAAAAACGGCCACATTTCCCATCACATCCAACCAATAACTTTTGCATGTAAAAATGGTATACAACATGAGGATGGATGCTGGAGCACTGGGACAGTGTCCTGGAGCCTCTGTGCTGGACCATGGAGAATGAGGAAATGATCCTGGAGAAAAGGCCAGAAGCCAGGGTGCCCAGCACAGCAGGGGAGCACTCCAATGGCTCAAGACAGTGGCTATTTATAAACTCATATCTAAGTGCTTAAATATTTTAGCCTGGTGCCTGTTAATTGAGTAGCTAGCCTGTTTTATTCATCACTTACTCTTACCATTCATCAGCCTAGAAATACAGAAATATCTCAGCAATACCCATTAACTCCAAAAGCCAAGGAATTCAGAATAATTGAGAGGCAATGAAAAGAAATTACTGAAAGATACAGTTTGCATTTGTAAAACTTCCTTAATCTTTGATATTTATACTTCTGTAATGAATAGGTGAATTAGGGCTATCTGATACAATAAGCTGGATCAAAATCTATTCAACTTAAAATTATAAATTTAATTATAAATTTTCTAAGCAAGCATTTACCTTAAGCTGACGTTTGCATGAGAGTATGAACCAATGTTTGTGTATTTTTTTATCTTGGTCCGTTAATTCTAATCCCAGAGACCAGGGCTTGGGAAAATTATATTAGCTGAACTCCCTCCTTAGCATTTTTTACACAAAGAATTATGGATTAAAAGGGCCACCTTGAAGGGGAGATGTCATGGAAGGGCTTCCTGAAGTTTTGAGGATGTGGTGTAGAAATGAGGAAGCTGAAATTCACCAGGTACACACATCATTTCCTGCCAGGAGGAAATTTGTAAAGAATAATTTGAGAGTTTTTAAAATAATACCTACAAATACTGGCTCCTTATCCCTGTCTGCTTTCCCTCTTCATTGTTTAGCCACCTGGATCTCACATCAGTGCCCAGCATGAAACTTTCTAATCAAGATTTCAAGTCCTAGTGATGTTCCTAATTTAGGGACACATCTCCCTTCATCTCTCACTTCAGCTGACTACTATTTACTGTCCAACACCTGCAGCCAATTGCATTCCTACTCCAAGTCAGACATTTTCCTGATCTGGAATGCTCTCCTGAAAACTCTTGCCCAATCTGTGTTACTTTCTTTTCCACAACACTGGTGACTCCACGTTATGATTCCACATGGCTTTCCAAATCATTTTATTTGGGATTGAGAAACAATCACTGGGCATTTTTGCCTGTTCGTAACTGATTATAGGAACTGGAAAGGAGACCTGACTTAACAGAGTTGTGAGTTCAAACTCTTTCCCTGCTATTTACTAGTGGTATGACTGTGAGCAGGTCAGTGGACCTCTCTGGGCTTCAGGTACCTCATCTACAAAATTAGGGATGCTAATAATATAATCCACAGGGATGACACAAGAAGTAAATTAGATAATGTTTATAAAATGTCTGGGACAGAAGAATTATTGATTCAAAGATTTTATTATTTTAGGGTTATTTTTTTTTTAGGTTTTAGTTTAATTTTTAATTTGTGTTTCCTTCTTTCCATCATTTTATTGCATTCGCATCGAGGGCAGAAACTTGTCATCTAATTCTTTTGTTTCTGCTAAAAGCACAAGCGAAGTATTCTTCATTCAATGGGCACACTACCAATATTGACTAACTTTTCAAAGGAGTTTGAACTGCTCATTTGTCTGAGCAGTTGATTTACTTTGCTATCTTGGAGTGTTGTGAAAATGTAGCAAAATGAAATCTGATGAGATTACAACAGTTGCTGACTCAAAGATTTATTACCTAAATGAGAAATTTAATGTACACTTAATTCAGGAAAACAGCCTTGCAAAAATATTGGAAATTTGGCTGGGGGGAAAAAAAGGAAGAGAGAGAACTGATCCTGAAATTAAGCATACTGAACCCATACTAATTTATGGACACATACTTAATTGTGTTCACTGTCAATCGAAACCTAGAGATGCTTGAGTCCGTACCTAACGGGCAATACCAGTGCTGTGGTCACATTAGAACACATCTGGTAAATCAAACCCTACCTCTCATCTCTCTTTATAAGCAAAGGCCAAGATGATCAAGTGGACTTTCTGGTTGTAAAACCTAAGTGAATAGGAGGTAATGTAAACATAAAAGTCCCACAACTGGATGACATCCTAACCAGTTTCCCTGACCCAGCCCCTATCTGCTATTATCCAGCTTTCATCTTGTAATCACATTATTCTTCCCCAAACATGCTTTCAACATGCTAATCACGAACTCAAAAAATGTCAATGGTTTCCTAACTCAGTAGGATATTCCTTAACTTGGCATTCAAGTTCCTTCAGGATTAGGCTCCTTTCTATCTGTCCAACCCCATTTGCTGTTATTGATTAACACATACTATCAGCTCTTCCCAGTCCATTCGCAGCTGCTTCTTGAATTCAAGTCTTTGTTTACTGTGTGCCTATCTCCATCCCCCACTGACTCCATGTCCTCATACATATGCACACATACACACATTCACACAACACACACACTCCTGCCCCTGTATGATCCCTCTCTTCCTACTCCCCCTCAAAACATGCATATTCTTCCATCCCAGCTGCAGTCCCGCTTCCTAGCGTGAGTCACGCCAGACTATGCCGGTCTCTCTTTTTCTGAGCATATATAGACCTCACTGACACCATTTATTCTGACACTTAACCTAACATTGCTTTTGATATGATTGAACTGTATTTAGTGGGCATGCCCTATGTTCTCAACCAGATTATGAGCTTCTAAAGGGAAAAAGTGCTTTATTTTGTTGTTTTCATTTCAACTCCCATGCCTGCTTCAGTACTGGGCACATAGAAAGAATACAGAAAACCCTTTCATGAAAGATCATACTATTCTGCACCACAAGTGAATATGTCTAACCCACTGCAGTACTAGCTACACAATAATATTTGACTGATTTCAAAGTGAAAACAAAGGAAAGGCAAAGAGAACTAAACATACAAACACCTGGAAGGTCAATAGATAGGTATGTCAATAAAAGTCTATATTTTCATTTCCAGGAGTACTGGGGATCTAGGTCACTCAGATGCAGGTATTATTTGGAAATGATTCATTCTTTAGTTTTCCTTTTACTAAGATCACTCCTGGGAAATTTTTAAATGTAATTTTGCTTTATCTAAATTTAAAACTGCTGAATATGGAGGTATGGCAGAAGGATATAGGAAATAAAATCCATTTTCCATGGAATACAGTGACCTTGCATTACAACAAAAGTGCAACTTCCGTCATGTTCTGTTCAATGGCCATGCAGGCAGACCTGAAAAGATTTATGTGCCTGGCAGTTGATCACACTTGGCCTGCAGTACCATTTGATTAGCAGGTTTCCCTCAAACCTGTTTTACTGAAAAAGAACTCAAGGTTTAATTTCCCCCCAATCCTAGGAAAACATGCATTTTTTTTAAAAATATAAAATATGAATTGTCGAAGAGAGAGAATGAACCTCACATATTAGCAAACCCCTTCCCATGCCTTAGAAGGAGTCTTGATTAAAAAAGGAAAACCCAATTCAAGATTTCCAGATAGGCAAGGAAGCCTATTTGCCCCAGCTGCCTGGAAACACTTGAACAGCAGGTACTTTGAGCTTTTAATGAAAATCAGGTTGAACAGTGTGTTATCAGGAAGCTGCCCAACCTGCCTGTCTCCCAGAATAAACTGCTCGACTTACAGCTCTCCTCCTTTTCTAATCAAGAGCTCAAACACCCCCACGAAGACTCAGAAATATTCTTCAAACCAATGCTGATGCTTAAGAAGTCTTAAAAAAATATCAATACAGACACTGCCTAATTATTCAATTCTGTTCATAGGGCAAGGAGATTCTTTTCTGACCCCTGCAGTGATTAATTTATGCCCTGAAGCATAAGATTTGATTACCCCTCCCTTAGCAGGTATAACTTGTAAGCCTTATTACTGGTCATAAAATTATTCAGCCACCATAGTTGGTTCAATGGCCTCCTGAGGCAGTAAGTTCAACTATTTGGCTGCCTGCTGGTAAAGATATATAGCCTGACATTAGCTCAGAATTTACCCACTACTTGTTTTAGCAGTACATGTTTGATGTAAATGATTTCTAAATTCCTAGAAAATTATTGTACCCAGTAAGGGAAAAAAAGGACAAGAAAAATAATTTGTCTACAAAAGACTTAAAAGACAGACTGATATTCACCAGTGATCTCAAGAAATGAGATGTTTTAATTGAAGTGAATGTTCTGATTTAGTTAGAAATCTTTTGGGTTTTCCAGTCTTGTTTAAAATCTTTATAAAACACATTAGTCTGTGTTTCTGCCTCAGTAAGTAGAGAATAGTGTGCTGGCTATAATTAATACTTCTCTGATAACTGTAACCCACCAGAGGGCCTCAAGACCATCATACTGAGCATTAATTATGATGCCACAGAAAGGGAGGTGGCAAAGATGGAAGGATCTAAGCTTGCAATTCTCAAACCCTGAAACAAATCCTGGAAATATTTAGGCTGTTTATTTTGGTTTTCTTTGTTTATACTTAACGTCACTCCACAAAGGATCTGAGGCACCTAAAAATATCCATCACATTCAGTAAAAAAAAAATTAAGAGTGTTGAGGCAACGGGAAAATGTGGATGACATGCAAATGAACAAACAACAAAAGGATGGGAAAAGTGCTTTCAAAAAGGCCTGCCATCACATATCCAACAGTGTAAAACTGGGCCACAAAGTGTGGCCAAGGTAGAGAGGAAAATGGAATCAACCACAAAATTCATAGTGTTCAAAGGGTTTAACAAAACAACTGCAACAAAACATAGTTGTTTAGGAAAAGCACAGTTTTGTATGTTTTTTCTTTGATTATGAATGCTGAGAGGAATCTCATAGAAAAGACACTAGTAGGTGATGTTGGCCAGTGTTTTTCTCAAACTTGAAAGTGTTCACGACTCACCTGGGGATCTGGCAAAAATGCAGATTCAGCCTCAGGTCTACAGTAGGGGCTTTGATGCTGAATTTCTAAAAAGCTCCTGGTGATGCTGATCCATAGACAACATGGTGAGGAGCACAATATAGAGTCTCTCAAGGCTGTTCTTGCTAATAGTCCATCCATAATAAATTCAATAATTTTCCTATAACATTTCCCATGGTATGCTGATTTCATAACATCAATTTATTAAATATAATTCTGAAAAAGTAATTCTTGGAAGTTGGAGTAAAAAAAACCATTTTTTTCAGGCACATGGATCTCTTAATGTCTACTTTGGCCTAAGGATAAAAATTTACAACTCCTAGACAAGCAAAGGGTGAGCAACGTATCTTTTTGTCAATTTCCCTATATGTGGATTGAATGAATAAACTAACAGATTTCATTTTCCTCATATCTGGTGATTTTTCTGAGAGAAGAAAGCAACTAAGAATTGTTTATAGACTATGATTATATTATTTGTCACTATGGTGATTCAAAATGTAGGACAAATCCTTTGTACTATCATGTTATAGATATTTTCAGTTTCAAATTAATCTAACTTAAAATTTGCATATTTATATATATGGTTGCATATTAAATTATTTAAAGATGTATGTTTTCTATACAAGTTAATTTCAAGGATTGATCATTTTTAAAATTAAAAAAAAAAATGCTTTCATCTTTTAAACTATGTGAAAACAAAGAATAAGAAAAACCTAAAAATTCATTCTTTCTATAATATTTCTTTTTTGAAGTAAGTCATGGAACCAAAGAATTCCAAAGTTAAAAGAGGCCTCCTTTTAGAAAAGGAGGAGTTGAAACTCAGAGAGGTCCCGTGACTTTTTCAAGGTCACATTGCTAACAAGTCCCAGAGATAGGCCTTTGACTGTGAGACCAGTGCTCATCGCTCGTATGTCACACTGCTTTTCCTCTATTACCTGTAATACTATTCTTATTAAAATTGACCTACAGGGCCTATTTTAAACACCATGTTATTCAACATGGTGTTAAAAATAAGAAAAATGGAGGGAGAGTATATTCCATTCACTCACTGGAGATATATCGAGAACTGACAACCTGATAGTCATTGACTTGGAAGCAGAAAGGCAGGATACAGTAATAAATAGTATTGCCATTCACAGGACACACGGTTTAGCAGGGGAATACATGCATTTATAATATGCCCTGATAATACAGCCTGAGGAATACTGTGTTACAAATAAATATGAAGTGTTGTCAGAAATTAAAGGAGGCAATGCTGGAGATGGGTCTTGAATGTTGGATTAATTTTGGCTTGGCTAGTTAGAGTAGAGGAACTGGGTCTGCCAGAAGCACAAGGATGTGGGAAAACGTGATGTGTTGAATGCCAAATAAGCTCCTTATAACTACATGGAATGGGAAGAGGGGTGAAAAGCTAGAACGAGAGAGAGAGAGATGAAAATCAAGGATTCAAACAGGTTTTTAGCTTAAATATTAAGTCTACCTAATACAGTCAATAAACATCAAAACGTATTTACACTTATTTCCTTAGATAATCACAAAGGAGTCTAATGTAGTCACTCTGTCCCCAGATGGAGCTCTTCCCTCCCCAGCTGGGAATGGGGCCACACCAAGGACAAAGTGTTGGCCTTTGCTAATGTCAGGTTTAGTCACTCAAGGCTGTCAGTAACTGGAGGAGTCTATGTCCATGTTGCTGAGCCCAAGTAAAGGCACTATTCCTGCTGCTATGCCTACCCTGTCCATGGGCCTATTGAGCAAGCACCAGAGTGGCTGAGGGAAGAACTGAACTGAAAGTCATAGCTCGTACACATGATTACTCAGAGCCTGTTCTCTGGTAGATGCCTTTTGTCGATCATTCACATGGAACACAAACATCTTCACACTTTGACCACTCCAAGAAGATTATGCATATACCTGAACCAAGTTTTTCTCCTCAGCACTTAACTACATATTGAGGAAGGGAAGGTAACACAGTAGGAATATATGTAGTTGAAGCCTGAAATACCTGCTTGTGCCTTCTGAACCTGATTAAGCCTGTTCTCACACATATTTTCCTTTAATGATAAATTGCACATGTCTCCAACTGAACATCCAGTTCATGATAGCAATAAAATTGCATGGTCAACTGATATCCCATGTCCAGGCATTCCACCCCTACCAAGGCCAGATAGCTTTGTAGGAGCTGTTTCTCAAAAAGGGACTATTTGCAGAAGTGGACTTAGCTGTGTACCAAAACCCTTGAGATCAGAGAGATCAGGACTGTGTTTTAACTATTGGAGTGGAGAAGAACTTCCACCAGCACCTCTATTCTTCTCCAGACACATCAAATGTCATTGAATATGCTAGGTCATTAGACTGAAGCAGAGAAGTTTGCACTGCAACATCAGTAACTACAGTGCCTTTTCTAACCTGGGAAGCCTTAGGAGTTACTTAGTAAATGTGTTGGAGCAGCACTCAAATGCAGCACATGCTGCCTCCCAATTCTAAATAAGCCAACCAAGCTTTGTGTCACCAAGGTCTCTGAGCACTAAATTAAGGCAGAGAGCCAGAGTGTTGACATAGCCCTAAAGCAAAACTGTGACGAAGCACTGTTGATCCTGTTAGGTGAAAGCACACTGTTTCTAGTGACGTTTGCAAATTGTTATAGAGGCAAAACCATTTTCCAGATCAATAGCTATGCACCAGGTCCAAGCAGTTGTGTTTATTTGCTTTAATAAAGATACCACACCTGGAATCACAACGGAAATTGGAATCACCATCTGACTATGTTTTAGATAATCTGCAGTCATTCTCTAAGGGCAAACTAATGAATTAAAGGGAGGTATAATGGAAATCACCATCACTGCATATTTCAAGTCTTTGATGGTGGCACTAATCTGCAATTTCTCTCTCCAGGAGCTTACATATGACCTTTCCTGCCACAATAGTCCTGATTTCATGAGTCACAGGCCAGTGTGTGGAATTTGACACTTGTCATGTAAGTGCATTCCAATTATACATACAGATACAGGTGTAATCATCACATGGTAGTTTTATGGACCCAGTGGGGAGATAAGCTTTGTCCAAAACTCCATTTGTCACAGTCAGAACTGAAACCACAGGCACGCCTGGCACATGCATGAACCTGAGAGTGAGTGCATCTTTAAATTGGGCACCCTAAATGCCTGGTTGCCTCATTTTCATCTTAGACTTGTGTCATCAGACCACCATAATCCCCACTTTGACTGATGGATTACATTGACATTTTAGGTCTGCTTGATTTTAGTATATACTTAGATACAGTGTTTAATAATCCCTAAAATAATCTGGGTATTTCCTTCTCCTCAGTGCATAGTCATCTTAGTTAGTGGCCCCAGAATCCTGTAGGGAAAATTTGGAGGATGATTAGCAATATTTTTGCAACAGTGTGGCAGGGTCTTCTCTCAGGAGGACTTAACCTCCAGGTCTGCATACTTGGTTAGTCTGGAAACTTTTCATTGTCTCTCCATTGTGGTGACTCAAGCAAGGATTCTGGTCACCACACGTAGAGTTTTTTGTGTTTTGTTTTGTTTTATGAATTAAGCAATATTTTAGTAAGCTGCCTATTTCTTTTGCTCCTACAAATACCATGATAATTATCTACAACCAAAAAAAAATTATGCAGGTAAAACATGCTTGTGACCATTTGCTGCTCACCTTAACTCTACAGATAAAGCAATGCCACTTGGACATTGACCCTGCAGAATTCCAGCATCCCCAGTGAATTTAGGGAGCCCATCTCAATGGCAGCATCTCCCAACATCATCTCTGGCCTATGGAGGACAACCACTACAGTGATATTCACTTAATGTATTTTTCAATGACTAACTTAAAGTTCTTTGGACTCTTTCTTGGAACATAGGGTGTTTGTGTGTAGGGATGGTGGGGCACCATCAGGTCAGTCAGGATAAATCTACTCCAAAATTCCTATCTCCACTTGGTTTTTTATTCCTTCCTCCAATATTATGCTACAGAATTTCTGGAATTCCAATCCTATTGAATGTAGGTCACCACTGAGTCAAAGTTTCAGTCAACTGACCAAGCAAATTTTCCAGCTATGTAAAACACTAATCAAGAATTTCTACCAAGTACACCAAATCAATAAATTCAGCTTTATCCAGTTATGTGTTTCCTTCTTTAGTCTAAAACCCTTAGCAGCTATTCAATATAATTTAGAAAAATCTTTAAATTGTTCTGGAATAGATGCTATCTCATCCTAGGTCAGACTTTGCACTTGCTCCCCTGGAATATTAAGATCTGGTTCTAGTTATAGGTCTAGAAGCAATAGGACATGTTTGAAAGGAGTCTTTGGGAGAGAATGAGCATGGTGCCCCAGGATGGTAATTACAGAAATGTCAAGCAACGGAGGGCTAGTGTAATTTTTTTTCTCTGTTTTTAGTGAGGTTGGTCCTGAAGCAACAAGAAATAAGAGAACCTTTTAAGGCTGCCGTAAAAGCTCTTTGGTTTTCTGACAGTGGCTTCAAATGAGCGTTTAAATGCATGATTTTGTGCTTTTCTTTCTTTAAGCTCCCCAGTACAATCCCATAAAAAGCCATCCCATCCCGCAGACCTTGTAGTCATTATCAATACCATGACAGTCAACTGCAGCAGCCATTTGACCTCCCAGAACTTACTTCTGTAGACACTTCTCAATCAACCACAGGTAATAATTAAAGTAATTATGGTGCCACTGCATGCCAAAAGGCAAGAAGATCAACACTGCTTTCAAGACAAATATATACTACATATATATATATATGTATGTATATATATATATATATATACACATACATATATGTATTGAACCAGTCCCAGAATACTATCTTTGAGGATGTGTTTCCTGGGTTCACTCCTGGTACCAACTATGTTGCCATGTCATGGTCCTGTCAGTAAAACAAAAACCAAACTAAGTGTCTCAACAGAGAGCAAGTAGCATGAGGAATTGGTTTCATGGGTACTGGAGGACTCAAGAGGCACAAAGGGAACACTAAGATAACACAGAGATAATAATTATAGAAAGCAGGGAAGCGGGAGTGGCTCAGTCGATAGAGGCCCCGTTTACCATATGGGAGGCCCTGGGTTCGCTTCCCGGGGCCTCCTTGTGAGGGCAGGCCGGCCCGCGCAGCGCGAGGGGCTGATGCAGCGGGACCTCACAGTGAGGGGAAGATAAGCAGACACGGAGAAGACACACAGCGAATGGACACAGCAAGCACAAGCAGCAAGGGGGGGATAAATAAATAAATAAATAAATCTTTAAAAAAAAAAAAGAAAGAAAGAAAGCAGCCACCACCCCTAAGGCTGAAGAAATAGAGTAGAGTGGTTGGGATGATCAGAACGTAAAAACTCATAGGAGGGCACTGCCTCTGAGGTCTGATGCAGCCAGTCTGGTTCTGAGAGGGCTGAAAGAAGCTGAAGGCTGTCTAGGGTAATGCTGACAAGAAGAGCAAACAAAAAGGGAAGGATAAAGTCCCTTTGCCTTCCCTCCCAAACATCCACTCTGCCCCCAAGTGTCTCCTATTTGCACAGTGTAACAGGAAGCCAGCTAATAAGGGAGAAAGAGGAGTTAGCAGAAACCTATAGCCCCAGCATCACAAATCAGAGTATAGAAGGGTGTCTAGAGCCAAGAGATAAGTTAGCTTGATAGCCAGTACATATTTGATATGAAGAAAACATAATCACAGAAAAATGGCAGGGTGTCAGAAACCAGGTTTTAGTCTCAGTCACATCTCTAATGAACTGTAAGTGTGATTTTACTGTTCTGAGCATCAGTTTCAAATGTTAACGGTCACTGTAACCATACCACCCATGCCATCGTCTCAGGAGGTAAGCATAGGTGAAAGCACTTTGAATAAGCATAAAGTGTTATGTAATCATGAGCTTTTGCATTATTATTATCCATACTAAATGGAGTCAGGAAAATAAAATCAATGAATGAAATTCCTAGATAATCTTAAAATCTTCTTTTAGATGGTTTTTTATTCTTTCCCATATAACCAGTCTTTGCAAGATGCATACAAAATAGCTCAGTAAGCCCACAACCTTGATGGAGATACTAACAAGCAAAACCATGAATTCAAGTACAGTAGCAGTGGGGATGACAAAATATCAGGAGCTTAGCTAACTCCCCAAATGAATGGCCAGTCTGAATAACTGCAACATGGCTACAAACTATTTACACAAGACCCACTCCTCTTGTTTTTCTAATCTTTGAGGTTCCAAAAAGCACCAAAGAAAGATGAATTTAGAAATTTAACTATTGCCTACAAAAATAGTAAAAAAATTAAATTTTGGAATACAGAGGACTTTTATTTTACAGTGGGATTCATAAATAATTATTTGGGAATAGATAATTTAGGATATTTGACTCAATAACCTTGCAAGCTAGGGAACAAAAAAATAAAGAATTGAAGAAACTCTTGGAGATGCCTATCATAAATGTTTGGGTAACACCCCACAAAGATTCAGAGGTTCAATTCCAGACCATTTGGAATTAATGGACTTATCATTACAGAATTTCAGCTGTGCTGAATTAAACTGAAGAATCTCGCTAAAAGTATATGAGTATATTCATTCAGACAACAAATATTTACTATGTCTTCTTTGGAACAAATCCTGGGTTCCGAGGACACAAAAATGAGGAAGAGTTCAAATGTCTATATAGATGATTACAAAACAAGTAAAAGCTGAAATGCAGTGAGAGAACAACTAACTTTCCGTTAAGGCTCAAAAAAAGGATTCCCAAATGTGACATTTAAGCTACTGAGTCTCCAAAACTTAAATCAAGTTTGCTATTTAGAAAGTGGTAAAAGGGCAGTAAAGAAAAAGACAGCTGCATTGCAAAGGCAGAGAGTCATGGAAGGCATCAACATATTAGGGAGACAAGAAGTTCTGTGTTGCTGGAATTTAGCATGCAAGGGTGAGAGTGGAGCGTACAGGCAGACACAAGAGATGAAACTGGAGAAGAAATCAGGGCTAATGAATGAAGGGATTTGTTAAAATGCTAAGGATTTTGAACTTGATTCTGTGGGAAGCTGGGTCCCAATGACATCTCTAATAGAGAAGTGAAATGATCTGATTTATTAAGTTTAGCATGATCATTCCAATAGAAGCATAGAATTTGAATTTTATTGGAGGGAAACTGGAGAGAAAGAATAGCATTCAGGTTTTCCAAGTTAAGTTTAAGGGGCTGCAGGGACATCCCGGTGGAAGCTGTCCAGAGGCAGATGCATAGGTCTGGGCATCAGTAAAGGGAGCTGTCCAAATGCTCTCAAAACACTGTTCTTCATGATCATAAAGAAGCAAAGCTATGAGACACGGCAAGTGCAAAAGAGAAATGAAAGCCCCTATTGTACCTTAATGCTGATCTTAAACTGCTTCTTAATTGAAGATAAAGCAACATTTGAGATTTTTATATTATCAAACCCAGACACTTATGTCTGTAATAGGCAGTTAGAAGCCAAGGCCAAAGAGGTAAAGCATTTATGACAGAATTTATAAAAGTAATGAAAGATGATAGAGTACACGGACTGTATAAGAAGCAAATAAAGTTTCATCTTTTATTGGTGAATGACAGAAATGAAGCCTGATTTGATTTTTAAAAAGGAATTTCATTTGTTACCTGTCAAACACTGATGCAAAAGATAAATAGAAGTAATAGAAACCTCATTTTTAGGCAATAGGTAACACTACTCCACAACATTATGCTTGCTAAGTAACATTCAAACTACTAATAAGTGATCCTAAATAGGAATAGTTTCCAATTCAGTTTGGTAGAGAAAGGTTGACAGTTTCTCAGGTGCCTCACTGGACATCTCTGTGGACATATGCTGCCCTGCCTTTCACAGGCAGAGTAATGAAAAGTAAATTTATCTTCAGGTTTCACCATTTATTTGGTTGAGGCACAGCATCTCTGGTTCACACTGGATTTTTAACAGATGAAATATTTCCTAATCCAAGTAATTTGATTCTGTGAAGATAGTAACCACAGGCAGTGTAATTAATTTCTTTTATATCTTCAACACAGTAAGTAAGTGAATCTTCCTTTTCTAGCCATAAGACAAAGCCAGACACAAATCACTGTGAAGAGCAAGGTGCAGCACGAAGATTAAGAAATCTCTTATGATGTTGTGGACTCAATCTATTCATTGCCTTACAATAAAAGTAAAATGTTAAAATCAATCTTTTAATACCACACCAATATCCAGTACAGAGTGGCATGAACAGAAAGAGACAGGTTTTGTATTTTAACTTATATTTCCTTATCATCTAAACCATATCAACACATCCTTTAATATATAAACAAAATATTATGTTTCCCAGCAACTATTTTTCTTAAATGTTGCAAATTCTTACAATGTTAAAATTAAAATCCTTTTTGTGAAAGTCACTAGAACCATGGCTCACAAAACTGTCATATCTGTTCAAAATTACTTTTTTATGGGATTTACTGCCACGTTAATTCCTTCTCAGCTATAGTTCAATGAAATAATATTGTCGGTACTTGATAAGATAAAACATGGACACTAAAAAGAAAATATTATTAGTTGAATTACTACAAAGGGAAAATCATACATAAAAATTGCACAGCTTTTCTAGTAAACAATTACTAGTTTTAAGATCTTAAAGTAAAACATCTATATATGTTTTCTACTTGTAATAGTCATGAAATATCTACCTAACCAGGTATAAAAGAAGCTTGTGATGAGAGGAAAATAATCAGAAACAGTCGAATAGTAACATGTCTTCACCTTTCTATTAGAAATCATGACAAAGACCAGTCTTTTCTACAAGAAATTCCAACAACTGAATCTAAGTGGAAAAAAAACAAAAACACAATCAGGATTTGTTCTGAACCAAACAATTATTTCTTACCCTCCATATTTAATTAATTTTATCACTAAATTGGCTTAAGTGAGCATTTGCTTTTACTAGTAGCAGAGTCAGGGCTTTAAAATCCTTCCCTTGGGCCAAGATTGGATTCTGAAAATGTTTTTATACATGGGTATGATGTAATGAATATAACCTTGGAGACAGTCTGAATTGAGTTCAATACCAGTATATGAGACTGATTAGGTGTGTGTCCTTGGGCTAATTTCATTCATCTAAGACTCTACCAGGTCTAATCCCATCTTGCCTCTGTTCAAATCATCATCTTCCACATCTCATCAAATGACATATCCAGTTGTTTAGGCTGAAATCTCTGACAATTCTTTTCAGTTCATTTAGTACGTTTAATTCCTGAGTGAGTCTTTTTGTCTTTACTTCTAAAACATACCAAATCTTATCACATCCACTGCTACTATTTTAGTCTGAGCCACTATTACTTCTAATCCATATTTGTATGGCTGATTCCTTGCCATCATTCAGAGATAAGTTTAAATGTCACATAACCAGAGAGGTCCTCCCTGACCTACTATGCCTGAAATTGCCCCCCACTTACGCCCTATCACAATATATCGCTTTCGTTTCATTATAGAATTTATCATCATGTGATATTTTCTTGCTTATTTAGCTATTTATTAATGCCCACCCCCCCAAATATAAGCAATAATTTAAGATCCATGAAAACAAAAGCCCTGTTGAAATTACCCATAAGTCTATATCCAATGCTCAAGGGTACACTGAATAAATATTTCGAGTGGATAAACTAATGAACCACTCGGTATTCTAATAGAATCTTCCTGGAGAAAAATTCTAGCTTCTTGCTTTTCAAACTAGAGTATGTGCATCACCAAAAAACATGTGTTTGTTGCCAAAGGTAGTTTAAATCATCAGAAAATATAGAATATTTTCTCAAAATATCAGTTTTATGTAATAGTAAGTACTGGTGTATGTACCCCAGAAAAACACGTTCTTAAACCTAATCCATTCCTGTGGAGTGAACCCATTATAAGTAGGTCCTTGTGATGAGTTCACTTCAGTTAAGGTGTGGCCTACCTCAATTAGGATAGGCCTCAATCTTATTACTGGAGTCCTTCACAAGGGGAATGAAATTCAGATGGAGAAAGAGAAAATCAAGAGAAATAAGAAGCTGAAATTCAGTGGAACATGGAAGACAACTGAGAGGCCAGGAGAGGCTTCTATGTGCATTGCCTCGTGACAGAGGAGCCAAAGACCAAGAATCACTGGCAGTCAGTCCCAGAATGCCACAGTCTTTGGAGAGAAAGCATTGCCTTGATGATGCCTTAATTTGGATATTTTCCTAGCCTCAAAACCATGAGCTAAAAAATTCCCATTGTTTAAGCATGGTATTTGCTTGAGCAGTCAAGGAAACTAAAACAGTAATTAAAACAGTATACCTATATTAAAATAGACCAAGTTATTAATCTCAGTTTTATCATCTGTGATATATGGAAATAAAATACCTAACTCTTAAGGAGTTGGGAAAATCATATGAGACAATCTTCATAAAGGATCTAGTACCTACCAGGACCTTAAATTGCAGCTGCTTTTGTTACAGTACAATGGACCTACCATTACAAAAATAAAATGAACTCTATTCTAATTCCAGATTTAATATAAAAGAGAGTCTGGCTTAATAATAGAAATGAATATTTTATGGTCCCTGTTGTCTGGAATGGTGTCTCCTCATATCATTTCTTAGCTGGTGCCCCTTATAATTCAGAACCTGGCTTGAAAGTCATCTCCTCCAAAGGAATTTCCTTTGGGAAGTAGCTACCCTGTTACTCCCTGGCACAGTAATCTCCCCATAACACCTGCTATTCTCTAGTGGCTCGTTTTATTTAATTTTTTATGAGAGTAGTTATAAGTTTACAGAACAATCATGCAGGAAATACAGAGTTCCTATATACCCCTCCTCACACATGCAGTTTTCCCTATTATTAACAATTAGTGTGGTACATTTGTTACAATTGATAAATTACTATTATTATTTATTATTGACTATAGTCCATAGTTTGCATCAGGGTTTACTGTTTGTGTTGCACGGTCCTTTGTTGTTGTTTTTTTGTAATTGCATTCTAGTAACATATAGATAACCTAAAATTTTCCATGTTAGCCATATTCTAATACATAATTCAGTGAAGTTAATCTCATTCACGATATTGTGCTACCACCACTAACTACCCATTACCAAAACTTTTCATCACCACAAACAGAAACTCTGTACAAATTAAGCTTAAGCATTAACTTCCCATTCCGCCAAACTGTATTCCACAGTGACTGCAGCATCTATATTCCCACCAACAATCAAGGTGTTTCTATTTCTCCACATTCTTGCCAAACTTTGTAAGTTTTCCATTTTCTTAATAGTAGCCATTCTAGTGAGTGTGAAATGGTATCTCGTGATTTTGATTTGCATTTCCCTAATGGCTAATAATGTTAAGCATCTTTTCATGTGCTTGTTGGCAATTTGTACATTTTCTTTGGAGAAATGTCTATTCAAGGGTTTTACCCATTTTTTTTAAATTGGGTTGTTTGTCTTTTTTGATAAGCTATAAAATTTTCCCTGGATATTAAGACATATTCTGGATATTAAACCCTTATCAGATATGTGGTTTCCAAATTTTCACCCATTCTTTACATTTTTTTTTTACTTTCAAGATGAAGAACTTTGATGCACAATAGTTTTAAATATTGATAAAGTCCCATTTCTTTATTTTTTATTTTATTTCTTAGGCTTTGGAGGTAAAGTCTAAGAAACCAATAGCTAACACAAGGTTCTGAAAATGCTTTCCTATGTTTCTTCTAGTAGTTTTATGATTTTGTTCCTAAATTTAGCAAATTGATCCATTTTGAGTTGATTTTTATATATGGTATGGTATTTTGTGTATGGTGTATATGGTGAGGTTCATCTTCATTTTTTGCACATGAATATCTAGTTTTCCCAGAAACATTTGTTGAAGAGACTATCCTTTCCAAATTGAGTGGACTTGGCACTCTAGTCAAAAATCAATTGGTCATAGATGTAAGGGTTTATTTCTGAAATTTCAGCTTGATTCCATTGGTTTCTATGTGTCCTTCTGTCAGTACTATGCTGTATTGATTACAGTAGCTTTGTAATAAGTTTTAAGAATGGGAAGTGTGAGTCCTCCAATTTTGTTCTTCTTTTTCAGGATGGTTTAAGCTATTTGGGGCCCTTTAATCTTCCATATAAATTTGATGATTCACTTTTCCATTTCTGCAAAGAAGGTTGTTAGAATTTTGATACATTGTGTGAAACTCTTAATCACTTTGGAGAGAATTGACATCTTAAAGATATTTAATCTTCCAATCCATGTACATGAAATGTCCATTTATTTAGGTCTTCTTTGATTACTTTCAACAATGTTTTACAATTTTCCATGTACAAGTGCTATATATTTTGGACTAAATTTATTCCTAGTTTCTTATTTTAGTTGCTGTTGTAAATGAATTTTTTTCCTTATATTTTCTTCAGATTGTCTATTACTAGTGTATAGAAACACTAATTTTTGCACATGGCTCTTATACCCTGACAATTTGCTGAATTCATTAATACCTCTGGTAGCTTTATTGTGTATTTTTTTAGGATTTTCTATACATACAAAATATTTCATCTGCAAATAGAGAGAGTTTTACTTTTTCCTTTCCAATTTTGATTCATTTTATTTCTTTTTCTTGCCTAATTGGTCTGGCAAAAAACTTCCAGTACAATGTTAAATAACAGTGGTGATAGTGGACATCCTTCTTGTTGCTGATCTTAGAGGGAAAGCTTTCAGTCTTTCACATTTGAGTATTATGTTAGCTGTGGGTATTTCATATAAGCCTTTTATCATATGAAGTTAATTCTCTTCTATCCCAAGTTTTCTAAGTGTTTTTTTTATCAAGAAGGCATTCTGAATTTTGCCAAGTGCATTTTCTGCAGCAATTGAGATGATCATGTGAGGTTTTCCCTTTGTTCTGTTAATGTGGAGTATTACATTAATTGACTTTATTATGTTGAACCATCCTTGCTTACCTGGGATAAATCCTACTTTATCATGGTGTATAATTCTTTTAATGTGCTGTTGCATTTAGTTTGCTAGTATTTTCTTGAGGATTTTTGCATCTGTATTCATAAGGGACATTAGTTTGTAACTATCTTTTCTTGTATCTTTACATGGCTTTGGTATGGGGTAATGTTGGCTTCATTGAATGAGTTATGTGTTCCCTCCTCTTCAATTTTTTGGACAAGTTTCAGCATTATTATTTGCTAAAATATACCAGCGAAGCCTTCTAGCCCTTGGCTTTTCTTTTTTGAGAGAATTTTTGATTACTGATTCAACCTCTTTATTTGTTATTGATCTTTTAACATCTACTTCTTGAGTTAGTGTATGCAGTTTACGTATTTCTAGGAATTTGTGTATTTCATCTAGGTTACCTAATTTGTTGGCAT
The DNA here is from genome assembly GCA_029593785.1 of Cabassous unicinctus. Taxonomy (NCBI): domain Eukaryota; kingdom Metazoa; phylum Chordata; class Mammalia; order Cingulata; family Chlamyphoridae; genus Cabassous; species Cabassous unicinctus. Next base: position 123,435 of record JAQZBX010000245.1, read on the forward strand.
ACAGTTGTTCATAGTATCCTCATCATCCTTTTTATTTCATTAGGATCAGTAGTAATGTCCCCTTTTCATTTCTGATTTTAGTCATTTGTGGCCTTTCTCTTTTTTTTCTTCATCAGTCTAGCTAAGAGTCTATCAACTTTACTGACTTTTCAAATAATCAATCTTTAGTTTGACTGATTCTACTGTTTTCTTTATTTTGTTTGTCACTTATTTGTATTCTAATCTTTTTTAATTTCTTTTCTTCTGCTCACTTTAGGTTTAGTTTGCTCTCCTTTTTCTAGGTCCTGCAGTTGTAAGGTTAGGTCTATGATTTGAAAGCATTCTCCATTTCTAATTTAAGCATTTAGAGCTATAAATTTCCCTCTCAGCATGGCCTTTTCCTTATCCCACAAGTTTTGGTTTGTTGTATTTTTTTTTTTCATTCTCTTCCAGATATTTCCACATTTCCCTTGTGATTTCTTCTTTGACTCATTGGGCATTTAAAAGTGTGTAGTTTTATTTGTACATGTTTGTGAACTTTCCAGTTACCCTCAGTTATTGATTTCTAGCTTCATTCCAATGTGATTGGAAAAGATACATTGTATAATTTCAGTATTTTTGTTATTTAGACTTGTTTTATGACCTAGCATATGGTCTATACTGGAGAATGAATGATATGCACTAGAGAATAATATGTATTCTGCTGTTGGTGAAGTGTTCTATATATGTCAGTTAGCTCTAGTTGTTTTATACAATTATTCAATTCTTCTATTTACTTATTGATCTACTGAATAGATATTCTATCCATCATTGAACATGATATATTGAAGTCTCCTACTAGTCAGGTAGAACCATTTATTTCTCCTTCAAATCTGTCAATATTTGCTTCATATACTTTGGGTTTCTGTCATTATATGCATATATATATATATTTTTTATGCATATATGTGTATGCATATATATTTTTAATTGTTATGGCCTCTTGTTCAATTTGCCCCTTTATTAGTATATAGCAACCTTCTTTGTCCCTCATAATTTTTGTTGACTTGCAGTCTACAAATCTGATTTCAGTATGGCTTTCCCAGCTCTCTTTTGTTTACTATTTATATAGTATATTTTTTCCCATTCTTTCACTTTCATCCTATTTGTGTGTCTTTGAATTTAAGGTGAGTCCCTTTTATAGAGTATACGGTTGGGTCATGCTTTTTTATCCATCCTGCCAATCTCTGCTTTTAGACAAGAGAGTTTAATCCATTTACTTCTAAAATATCTACTGGTAATTCAGGACTTCTGCCATTTGTTATTTTGCCTTTGTAACTCATATTTTTTGGTCCTCAATTCTTCTCTTAATGCCTATTTTCATATTCATTTGATTTTTTGTAGTGTACCATTTTGAGTACCTTTTCATTTCCTTCTGTATATATTATTCAGATATTTTCTTTGGTTACCACGGAGCTTAAGTTTAACATCCTAAATCTATAAAAATCATGACTGATTTCATACCAATTTAACTTCAATAGCATACATATACACTGTACCCAAACCCTTCTGTTCCCCTAATTATATTGTTGTATATGTTACAAATTATACATCCATACATTGTATGTCCAAAACCATGGATTTATCACTTTTCATGCCCTTGCATTTTAGAACCTGTAAGAAGTAAAAAGTGGAGTTACATACCAAAATATTCAATATAATAGAACTGACATGTATAATTTGTCATATAGTTACCTTTATTGGAGGTCTTTATTTCTTTACACTACTTCAAACTTTCTAATGTCCCTTCCTTTCAGTCTGAAGAGCTCCCTTTAGCATT